>MU392673.1:0-125772 GCA_022578505.1 Nemania abortiva
GTTTAATTTGCTTTATATATAAATAAAAATTATAAAATAGTTTTTAAATATTTTATTTTATTTGTTTTTTTTTTTTTTTTTTTCTTTATTTAGTAAGCCTAAAGCCCTACTAACCCTTTCCTTTTATACAACTAGTTTTATACAAGTGCTTTTACTAATTGCACAATAATATTTACTAATTTTAAACGAAAAGTTTTTAAATATTATTATAACTTTATTAATTATAATTAATAAAAATAATTTTATTAATTATTTTATAACTTTTTTAATAAATTTAAAAATTTTAATAATTTTTAAAAATATTTATAAAAATATTTTATTTTTATTATTAAAATTTTAAAAAAATAAAATAATAAAATAAGTTTTAAAACTAATTTTTAAATATAAATAATAAAAAAATATATTTTAATTAAAAGTTTTATTTTTAAAATTAATAATTATTAATTTTATTTTTTTAATATAAATTTAAATAAATTAAAAAAACTAAAAAATAATATAACTTTATTATATTAATTAAATATTAATATTATTTTTTAAAACTTTTTATATATAGTTTTTTTTTATAGCTTTTTTTATAATATTTTTTTTTTTTTTTATTTAGTTATATTATTATATTTTTTTTTTATTTTAACAACTATTTTTATAATATATAATACTTATAAAAAGCTTAAGCTAAGTATAACTAGTTTAAAAAACTTTTAAAAGCTTAAAAATAAAAACTTATTACTTTATAGCTAGTTAGTAAGCAGCTATAGCTTATATTTAATAAATTAAACAGTTATAAAAGTGCTATTAACCTTTTATAACAGTTTTTATTACTAATATTTTTAATACTTAATAACTTTTTTTTAATTAACTTATATTAAGTTGTTATATTATTAAAGCTATATTATTATAATTTATATTATAGCTTTTATTATTTAGCTAATAAAGTATTATTTATTAATAGCTATAATATAGCTTTATAATATTATATATAAGTTAGTTATATTATTTAATAATAGTTATATTATAGCTATAAAGCATAAAAAAACAAGCTATATTTTAAATCTTAAAAAAGCTACTGCGCTATTAAAAAATATTAAAAAATAACCTTAAAAAAATTAAACTTTTAATTTTATAAAACATAAAAAAACAATTTTATTATTTAATTAAATAGTTTTTATAATATTTAATTTATTTAATAATAAAAATAAATAATAAAAAAGCTTTAAATAAATTATAAATAATAAATAATAAGTTTTTAATTTTAAAATTATAGTTTAAAAAATTAAAAAGCTTAAATTTTATTAGTTTTATATAAAAATATATAAAAAATATATTAAACTTAAATATATTTATATTTATTTTTATATTTATAGCTTTATAAAATATTATTTTTTAATATAAAAATTTATAAAAAATTTATTTAAAAATAAAACTAATTAAACATTTTTAATTAATATAATTGTTTTATTTTAATTTATTGTTTTAAAAAAAAAACAAAAAAATATTAAAAAAATAATTGTTTAAATAGCTAGATTATAATAATATTACTTACCTTAGTTAAAAGGTTATAGGTTTGCTAAAAAGGGTTTAAAAATACTAGTGCTAAAACAACATTTAAAAGGATACTTATATATCTAGTATCAATGTATCTTATTAATAGTAGGATATCATTGATGTACCTTTTAGTTTTTCTACCTTTTTTCTTTTAATTAAGTATTTCCAAACGCAGAAACTAAAATGATAATGTTGGTAATAGCTTCTGTGGTTCGTCATATTCAACTATAGTGCTATATCTATAAATAAGCATAGCGATGGCTAGAAGGTATGATATAAAATATAACAGCCCTAGGCCCAAGGGGTGGCTTCTGCGTATCATACTCCAAATCAGATGAATAGAGGTCAAGATACCGTTATATCTAAGCTACATTCCTTGAATATGGACCCCACCTTAGACATAAAAGTGGACGAGTTGGCTTCGTTTAAATTGAACTCTCGAATGCTCATTACTTTAACGAACTATCTCAAGGACGTGGTTTTAAATAAGAGCGGCAGCACTCTAGCATAAAATCAAACTTCTATAACTTAGTCAACCGTATGAGACTTGTATTGCTACGCATCAGCCAAAGTGATGCAAAAAAGTTTGGTCCAAGTCAAGACTCTCGAAGAAGTCAACCATAGGTCACGTCAATAAAAACAGTAGAAAACTTGAAACATAGAAGGATAAATATGACGGTATAGCTTCACAGTACTGTTACTGACATGTGTACTAAGTAATATCGGTCTCACGTTTAAAGGTTCCTACTATATGCACAAGATCACTCATCTACAACAAAAACTACTTCGAGCAAAACGAATGATGATTTCCATTACAAACTGGGGTATAATACGTTGTCTCGCGAGAGACAAATTGAAGAGATCGCTAATCAAGTCTTTGTCATCGTCAAAACCGGGCCACGTCGTCCCTTTATACAGTGGGTAATAGTTCGAACCAAGCCTGCCAAAAAACAAACACCACGGCCATGACAGGCAAAGTAGCGATGAAAGTAAACATCCAACAAGAGCCGGGGTATGGAATAAGTGTTGTGAGTGTGAACAGACAATTGGACAATCCCACTTTGGGGAACAGGTGGTGAAACAACGCCTGCCAGGTCAGAATCCCACAACGATTTACAGGCCCCAATTCAAAAATTTCTAAGCACCCCAATTCGAACTCCAAGTCTCCTTAGCTTTTCCCCGGTCGTAAATTTTTGTCATTAGGTAATATTTTGGTCTCTTGATCCCCTACTTCTAGCTAGTCGAAGAGTAGGAGTATCACCTTCCCTCGGCTGGCTTCGTATCTTGTCCGACCGCCTTAGCAACGCTGCACCAGTATGCTTGTGGCCACACGCTCAGGACTTCAGACTCCATGGGCATGCGCTCGCGACACCTTGTGACCACGCTCTGGATGATCCTACCAAGCAGTTCTTCTGTGATCGGCAAAGAGCCTTCCGGCGTTTCAATAGGGTACAGGAAAGGATCAGAGGTGGATAATAGCTCTTCGCATGTTGGTCGTAGATGCACGTCGCGGATTAAACACCGTTTCATTGTTCGTAGGAGGCTTGGCGGCACAGGGACGTCACCGAGGCCACGCTCACGAAACTCGATGCCGTATCCCCAATCGACGATAGCATTGCAGCGAACTCTCTGGTTCTGTATGTGGCCAAAGGGTGGCGTCCCATAAACCATTTGGTACAGGATACAGCCCAGGCTCCAAATATCGCTGGGTTTGCCCAATTTCATTAATCTCGGGCGTGCAGGATCAGTACCGATTCTCCGGCTACCCAACTCTGCCTCGTTGGCGTCGATCAGGCTCTCCGGGCTCATGTAGTTCGGTGTTCCAACCGTGGCCTCACGGTGAACATTAACCGTTTCATCGGTCTGGATCGCATTGGCAATACCGAAGTCAATGAGCTTGAGGCGGCCTTGTACGAGCACGAAATTCGCTGGTTTTAGATCGGAATGCACAATGTCGTAAGCGTGAACGGCAGCAAGACACTCGAGCATTTCTTGCCAGTAATAGCGTACGAACACAGGGTCGAACTTGGCGCTCTCTGGGGAATTGTCCGGTGAGAATCTTTTTTTTAGAAGGGTGTAAAGATCCAGCTCGCCCATCTCCATAAGCTATTCAACTATTAGTATTTTTGCCAGCAGAAGGGCTAGTTGTTGGATGGGTATAACTTACAAGGCTTAAAACTTTCTTTTCCTCGTTCATTTCGTAGTCGAAAAGAGTAATCACCCGCTCGACTTTAGTAAGCTTCTTGAGAAGATCAATTTCCCCTTTGTAGCCTTTTACGGTGTGTTCGTCTGCGTTTTCAAGAGAAACACGTTTCAACGCAAACATGTGACCGTTGTCAGCAGCCACTCGGTAAACCTTGCCACTACCGCCCCGGCCCAGGCAGTCTATACGGGTGTAGCATTTGCCATTGATCTTCATATAATTGCGCCGTCTCGCTGTCTGCGACGTGGTGGCTGCACCGGCTGTGGATGTGGCAGCATCTAGAATGGACATTTTTGGCGGTGGTGGGGGGACTGCTCGACGTGGTGTATTTTGGCTTAGAGAACCCAATGCTTTTCGCTCTGGGGAAGTAGGACGTAGTGCATTTGCGCCTATGTTGATCGAGCGAACCACAGGCGTCGGAAGATCCTTCTCCAGAAGCATGCTTGCTGCTGGCTTTTCCCTCTTGAAGGTCGACGGGGCTTCGTTTTCTTGGTCGTGCCTCGAGGGTATATCCGGCCTTGGGGGTGGGACTCTGTAGTGTGGAATAATAATTTCGCCACGGTCTGGGGATTTTTGGCGCAATCGTGAATCTTTCTCATTCTCTCCAGCAGGCGATGTTCGATACAGACCGGGCCTTGCTGAGGGCTTGGCGCTAACAGGACTCCCAGAGGCGATACGGTCAGGTGCATAATAAGACGCGAGATTGTCCGCGGGCTTCATGTCAACGAAATCATGGGGTTGAGGACCTTCAGGATCCTGGCTGGACGCGAGAAGCTCGCCATCGTTCTCTGCGTCTTCTTCACTCTGTCTCCTACGACCCCGGCGAGCTGGCCCACTAAGAAAGCTGCCTGGGATCTTGCCTACTCTCTTGACTCTCGCCGCGCTCTGGAGCGCAGGGTTCTCGTCATTCCGGGCTCGAGAACTACTGGAGCCTGGCCGGGAGACGCTTCCTAAGTTTGTTTCTGGTTGATGACGAGCCACGGTTTGTGGTTCATCTGGTAAATTATCGTTACGCCCGCGAGAGGCTGAGTCTCCCCTCTTCGACGATGCTGCCGAGGACCCCGTTGATCGGCCCCTGCTCCCAGATGATCCCATTGGTATCTTAACTACGCGGCCCTGCTGACCCGGCGTATTGATGTCCTTGTCCTTAAGTTCGGAGAGATTCCCCTTTTCGTCAACGCTACCGTCTACACTGGGAGGTTGGGTCCTGCTTTGAGATGCTGATAATGATGCCGATGTAGATATTGATGTCGAAATAGATCTCCTCTTCGTTGGAGGGAATTGTGAGGCTGCAGAGGCTGCAGACCCTTGTGATGCAGTGCTCAATCGCACAACTCGCTTCCTGACGGGGCTGGCATCCTTACTCGCTTGACTTCGAGCCGGAGAGGTCTGTCGAGCAGGTGGCTGCGCACTACTGGCACGAGTTTGTCGCTTCTCTTCGCCAATTGATGCCACCGATGCACTGAGAACGCTGCGCCGCTTCGTAGGTTTCTGCTGTTCGGGCTGGGCGGGCGGCGATGAGGGGCGGTGGCTCTGAGCTCGAGTGCGGACACGGCCGTATTCTTTTTCAGGTTCTCCCCCACCATCGCTGAGCAATGCTTTCGTGAGAGCGCTAAGCTTCATAGGCACGGGGATCTCATCATCAGAGCTATCGCCCGCGAGCTGCGAGTGAGACTGAGACCGAGACTGAGATCGAGACGCGTAGGCGGCGGGCGCTGGATTTGATTCGGCGCGGCTGAGCTGCGACCTCGAGGTGTTCCTCCTTAAACCGGACCGTAGCGATGATTTTCTTGTAAGAGCAACCGGCTGCCCGGCGTCAGGGGCAGCTGGCGTGGGCGATATCGTAGCCATCGATTGGGGCTGTGTTGTTTATTCTAGGGATTGTATATAAAGGGATTCGATAACAAGCAACTTGTTGTAGCGTGTCGAATTGGCGCTTCTGAGGGCAATTGTATCGATTTAGACGATGCTCTACGTGTCCAAGCCACCCATGGTCTGTAAGAGGAAAGTTGTAGGGTAGATACCGAGATTGCCGACGATGTAGGGCGCAAGGTGAAAATGTAATGTTTGTCGTGTGTTCTGTCTGGAGCTGTCTATGTCCCCACATTATGCTTCTTGGCGCATTTACTGTCATCAAGCGCTGACCGGGCAACGGGCGCTAGCTGACCCCACCATAAACGTAATCGGCCAACCACGACAGCGGATCTAACGTACAAGATCCGCCCTAAAGCATATGCATACTTCCTATTTTGTCGACTAGGATGGACATATGTACATACCAAATTAAGTAAGTACTTACATAAGGTATTGTAGCAACACATTTGCTGGTACTAAACACTTGAGCAATAATAGTTTGTATAAATCTCGAGATTGAACCAACGTTTAATCGCCTTGAATCGTTAGATAAACATTTTTTTCCAACGCTTGAAACTTAATAAAAAGTCTACTTATTATCAATTGACTTACTATTAAGTGTTGCTTTACTGCTGTATGTTAATCCCATTTAGGTATTGAAAGAACAAATATTTCAACAATACCTGTCCAGTTTACTAAACTGGGTTGGCGGCGGTACAGTGCCTCTTTATGTGCTTACACCCCCCGGGAGTTACCTCCTAGCCACAATACTACCATCCGCAAACCTGCACATTTTGTATACTGAGATCCTTCTTGCTTGATTGGCTAGCGTTTGGCCTTGTTACCCATTTGCAGAATATCGATTCAAAAGAATAGTTTGGATAGAGTATGAGTACGAGTCTTAATACGTAATCAAGTCATTGGGGACCTACAATCACTAGGTATTCTAATCCTCACTACCAGAGCGCCCTCCATATCTACACTACGACTCTTACCTGCCTTGTTCCCTGATGGGTTGTTAGGGTGCTACAGTCACTCTACGCATCACGGTAACCCATTATGAGTATTGCGATATTCAGTTCAGGTCATAGAACTTGGAGAAACAGGACCGGATATATTTGCCTTAACCGACTCTAGATATCTCATCTGACTGTGTAGTCCCCGAGAACGATCAAATGCAAACCCGTCCACGCCAGATGCCATGCACGACCGTCGTAGCCCATTTTTGTGCCAGTTCTCCAATGTCACGTAATTTCGTTGCCGTAAAAGGTGATGTGAGACGCTTAGTCGAAGAGACCGAAGCCCATGTCGTCGTCGGACTCCTCCTTCTCTGTCACGGACGTCAGTATATCTGCAGTACAATGCGGTGGGTACTACAAGCATACCCTCTTCCTTCTCTTCTTCCTTCTCCTCGGCGGCAGCAGCACCGCCAGCGGCGGCACCACCAGCGGCGGCAGCGCCACCAGCACCACCACTGGGGACGGAGGCAAGCTTGGAAGAACCCTCGGCGATCAGCTGCAGGTCATTGTTAGTCATCCATCTCTGATTTCCAAGATCAACTATATGTTCGCACCTCGTTGATGTCCTTGCCCTCAAGCTCGGAGATCAGGGTCTCCAGACGGTCCTCGTCAGCCTCAATACCGACAGAGTCGAGAACCTTCTTGACATCGGCGGCCGAAGGCGAGGCGTTGCCAGCAAGGCCGAGGAGGAGGTAAGCTGCGAGATGCTTCATTTTGGTAGTTGGTACTATCGATTCCAAGTTCTGGTTAGATTAATGCGACCTCGAGGGCTAGTGGTCGTAGACTTTGAATCGACGATGATGCGGCCGCACGAAGCAAAGCACTTGTGGTTGGAGAAAAGTGTCAACTTACAGAAAGTAAGAGATGTGTAGAACACGAGAAATCAATCGATTTAACCGCGAGATTGGGCGGAGACTGAGCCTTCGAGTTCTCTAGGGGTGTGAGGTGTGAGGTTGTAGGTGGGATGGGTGAATTTGCGTTCGGGAAGCTATCATAAAAATGTTCCCACCCAACGACCTTTTTGCGCAGAGACATAATTCGTGGGTTAGCTGTGGGGTAGATATGCAACTATCCCATTCCTATATCAGTTGATTAGGGCCAGTGTGCGAGCACGATACGAGACTAACGGTACATATGCGCATACAAAAGTAGCGATAAGACATCCAGATGTCCCTAGCGAATCGCTAGTTCAGGTAGGTATGTACCTTGTACTACACATGTGGCAGAGATCCGTGGCTTGCAGCCAGCGTGGCGGCGAATCGTGCAATGCCCAATGACGTCGCATGGCCTCAGCCACAGCTGGCGCTACCAGTAGGTACCAAGCCCAGCAGAACAGCACGAGACCTTCTTATCTGATTATGAGGTTTCCCGGCGCAA
The DNA here is from genome assembly GCA_022578505.1 of Nemania abortiva. Classification (NCBI taxonomy): domain Eukaryota; kingdom Fungi; phylum Ascomycota; class Sordariomycetes; order Xylariales; family Xylariaceae; genus Nemania; species Nemania abortiva. Next base: position 7,996 of record MU392673.1, read on the forward strand.
CCTTAACTTTTCGATCATCTTCTTTGTTGCTTTTGGGCTCGTGCACCACCCCCCTCCGCATTCGTCCCTCGACTGCTCCCAACCGCCCAGTAGCCAGTGATCTAATCGCCGTCGGAACCCCCTTGCATTCTCTCTGGACTCCTTGCTTGTCCGACGCAGTAAAAAAATCTATAAGAGCTGAGAGAGGACAGAGAGGAGTCACAGCAAAACGCAGCGAGCGGACACAGCCCACCAACCCATGACTCCCCCGGCCCACGACCACCTCTGACGGCCATCGGCTTTGCTCGCGAACGAATATCCCCGTATCGCCCCACCTGAATAGGGCTCGTCAATATGCCGGTGCGTGCGAATTCACGGATATCATATACTTACTATTTATTTGCTGTGGTGAGGCTTTGCAGCGGGCCACTTTCGTGCTAACTCGGCTGCGGTCACAGATCGGCGACCTCCTCGCAGAGATATCCGGCGGGCAGCCGTCATCCGCCCCATCCCCCAAAGCGACCACATCGTCATCGGGCATCAAGCGAAAGGCAGAAGGCGGCTCGGATGGCGCAACATCGACGAAGCTGACCAAGGCAAGGCAACCTGACGGATCTTACTCAACTAGTAAGGTTACCCGTGATGGAGAGGGCCGAGTTATAGAGCGATCATACTCAGTGTCGCGACCAGTGAAAGCTGCTGGCCCAGCCCAGGCCATGTCGATGAATTCCTCCACTCTTCCTCATCGTACCAGTTCACATTCGACCAACGGTCGCCACGAGCCACCCACCCTCCCCAGCCAGCGCTTAGCCTCCGCATCGAATGGCAAGTCACCCGCTGCATCCTCTAGCGCCACACAACCGAAACGTCCTTCAGAATTGTCCAGTCGCTCGAAACTAAACCAATCTGCACTGGCCACCACAAAAGTAGCCCCCTCAAGACCATCTCCAACTACTCCGAACACGCCGGACTCATCGCGAGCTCCTAAAAAAGGTTCATTTAAAGAGATAATGGCACGTGGTGCAAAAGCTCAAGAGGTCATGGGGAAAGTTGGTATGATTCAGCACAAATCTACCGATAAGGGCATGATTAAGAAAGAACGTGAGGTTTCCAAGCCGGAACAAAAGTCTGGTACAGGTTCAAGTGCCAAGGGAAAAGCGGGAACTCCATATACTGGGACTGGGCGGCCTTCTACCGTGGCAGGGCGTGATAACGGACCTGCGGGCCGTACTGCATCAAGAAGTGGCCCCTCAAAGGACGCAAAGACAGGCGGCAAATCGAAGCCGACATCTGCGGCAAGTGACGTAGCTGAGAAGAAGGTCAAGAAGTCTGCGATTGCAACGACTGGTTATGCAGGAACTGCACGTCCTCGTCCCGGAGCCACAACGAATAAGGGTCCATCTTCCAGAGGCGATCAGCGCCCCGGACGCGGTGGGCTTCTTGAACCCCCACGAATGAGCCGTCGGAGTAAATATGAAGATGAGTACGACGAGGAATTAGATGACTTCATCGATTATGACGATGAGGAAGAGCAGGATGGGGGTCCTCGGTACTATGATTCCGATGGATCTAGTGATATGGAAGCTGGGATGTCAGATATCGACACAGAAGAGAGGAAAGCCGAGTTATATGCACGCGAAGAGGACCGACGCGAGCAGGCCTTAGAAGAGAAACTAAAGAGGGAAAAGGAGGAGCGAAAGCGGCAATGGGCGCAAGGTAGACGCTAGCACACGACTCATGAACGTTCATCTTTAGGCGTACGGCTGCGAAGGAGTACCACGGCGCATTGTATCATCCGCATTGCTTCGTTCCTCTGATAGAGCGCTAATTGCATGAAATCAGGCGTTCGGGAGAGTCTTCAACGGGCAACCATGGGACCTGAAAGGGATAAAGAGTACTTGATTCGATTATGTTTTACACGGCGTTCGCGGATACACATGGTCAGCAGACTAAGCATTTTCAACGCTGTGAGCAGTGTTCTTTTTTTACAAAAGATTGGAGTTCTGTACATTGTAGGACTGTCTCACCGCTTGACTTACCTTAGGATGGTAGCATGCAGGTGTGGATGTATTAAGCTTGTAGCTATTCCCCAGTATTGAGACCAAATTTCGTAATGATTCTTCTTCGCCATCCTTCGGATTCAAAGGGTAGGGATTTGTACTGCTGCTTGTCTTATCTCATCGCTACCCTTATCTCCCTCACACTTTCCATGATAACATCTCGTAATATTTCTTACTCCAGTGTACGAGCAGGTGGGCGTCTACTAACTTCCAGTTGAGTAGAACGTTGTCGGGCAGAAAGTGAACAATAACAGTACTACCATACAACTAGAATACGACTATAACCGCGAAGCTCGCCACCTCAGTGGTCTGACTTACCGTCACCTTTTCCGTTTAGATTCCGGTACATGACCAGACTGTTTGTTTGCACGGGGAAGTTTCATTCAATGGGTATAGGTTACATCTCTACTCCCATATTCCCTAGCATCAGATTGGCATGCTTACTTATTAGCTACCTAGGCCGGCAGGCATGGGAGGAGAGAGAAACAACTCTTTCCACGTTGTTCAAACCAAAACTTCGGTTATGCCCTTCTCCAACGGCTCACGCGCCGACGCGATGCGATGGCCCCGAAATATGGTAGTGCTCCCCCGGCCGCCGGTGGACAAGCTTGCTCTCAGACTTCGGTTAGCCAGGGTGCGGCGCGCCTGGTTCCATGTGCGTGGTATGCCCGTTGGCCCTTTCGGGGTCGTTTCGGACGGAATTCACAAATGGTCAGGAGCGGCGACGCTTCATGTAGCCGCCCGGTCACGTTTGCAGTCCCCTCAGCGCTATCCTAAGTCCCCTAATAAGCTCACTCACTCCTTTGGTCTCACATTGGCCTTTCCCTCTTCCTAAGAAAAAAAAAGAGATAAATTTAAAGCGGCAATTGAATTAAATTGAGCATTAAAGCTAACAATTACATTTTACTAGCAGCCATTCTTATATACCTATTTCGTAACCATGATAGCTCTGATTGCTTCACAGCCTGAAGCAAGGCATAAAAGTCGATTCGTTTCCTGAAAACCCCCTTCTCTGCCCACTTCGCAATCCCGCCTTAATCGTATACATATATACTAGGTTGTGCATCTCGCAGCGTCCCCTTCAGACTCACGTCACGTCAACGGCGAGTCATCCGGAAAGCCTAGAAGCCCCTCTCCCGGTTTGGGCCGACTTCACTGGGCTTTTACTATGGGTACCAATTCTTGTGCCATCACTTATAACCACGGATCTAGATACGTAGTCTCTTCGCTTGGGGCCTAGTAGTATACTTCATTATACCCGTCTAGTATCTCTGAGATGCGCGTATCCTGGGAAACTATTCCAAGAAAAAGGGGAGAAGATTGTGAGCTTGTTTTCATGTCTGTCACGAAACGTATCTATTATAGCATATCACAAGACCATTACAGAACTAAAACGCTATCGATTCGAAGACTCGGCCGTCCGCAGTTATTCCATGCGCTCTATGGAAACGCAGTATCTTGACCCAAGACAATATCATTTACTAGTATAATATATCTAATTGCCTAATGCTTAAGTCGGCGGTGAGGGCCTCTCATGTAACCCGCGAGGTTCCAGTATTAAAACTGTAGCCACAGGGAGAGACCGTTTATTGACTAAGCTCAAGTACCTAGAAAACAACCAGCAAAGTATAAAGGCAATCCAGCAAGCACAAATCTGTCTCAACATAGTTGGCCACCTCCCAATAAAATTACAAACCATACCTCATCGAACATAAATCATGACATGCCGTTCATAAAGACTTTTCTCCTTTTCGTCTTTCACCTAACTCCACCGTGTCACACTAAGAACAAGACGACGAGAAGCTAATATAAATAGATTACCTGCTCCAGGAGAACGACAACATATAGCTGAATAGTAAATCCTCTGGTCGAATAAGATATAGGTGCAGCAACGCATTAGACCTGATAGCTAAAAAGGCAGAATGTCCTACATTCTAACTCGAAGGAGGTACCGCAGCCGTACTTGCGAGATATCATAACATATGTACTCGTTATATTGAAGATATGCGTTCGGAACCCCTGTCGGACCTGGCTTAGCGGCGGTCGTGTCGGGCACTACAATATACCAAGTCAGTAGCCTATCTAAGCGGTTTTGAGGGTGGTCTTGTAATAATAGCGCCCGGGCAGCATTCTTTGGTTAGAAAGGTACGGCACAAATATCTAGCAAAATCGTGACCCTCGGAACGGTCTTCCCTTCCTAATACGTAGGTACTATTGGGATAGAAGGTAAAAGTATGCTTACTTTTGACGCCCTTCAGGGAAGGATGGACACATCCTGCGTCCTTCCATTTAGTAGGCCCGGTCATACCTTGACCCCATGTTGACAGCATGCCATTGTCTTTGGCACTTTCTCCAGCATTATATGAGGCGTTTGTCAAAGTTTGTAAAGGGTCGCCTAGCTCGGCCTCGCATAGAAGCAACAACGCGTGTCCGTTAGAAATATATGAGCAGCAGTAATTGGCAGACTATTTAGCGCGTTAGCATCTCGAATTTCTAGGATTTGGATATTCTTACCTTTGAGGACATGTCCGCCAAGTAGATTCCCTTTCCAAACATCTATATAAAAAGTTAGTATAATTCTTTGTATGACAGGGACCTGAGATAAAAATTGAAAACAGCGTTTTCAGGCGAAACCTCGCCCTTTCTAAACGACATAACAGCGAATTCGCACGTACTATTCAAGAATTAGTATCAAGGATCGCAAAAAAGGAATTTGAAGTAATGATAATTGGGAAAGAATCTTATGCGTACCATAGCCTGAAACGGGGGCTTCCGGCGGCGCAATCCGAAGTCCTTGACTTAAGATACCGCCGAAATTTGTGCAACGTGAGCCATGCCATAGGAGACGTCTATCGCGGGGAGTTTTGTGAGATGCGTCGAATCGGCCGAATTCCCCATCTCGCTCGATTCTAAAGATTTGTGCGATCTGATAGTTGGCATTATGAGTCGATCCTCGCGTGTCCATCAAGTAAGTTTTCAACTGAAGAAACTCTTCGCTAGTATTGTCTAATGGTGTCACTGGCTCAAGTATTAGCAACAAGGAAGCTCAATATTTCAACTAGGGTGATGAGAAGAGACTTACTCTCATTCAAGCAGAGTCCTCGGAACTGGCGATCAAGCATGTTGATCTCTTCTTTCCTGTCGGACTTCATCAATAGCGCCGCATCCTTCATATCTCCCAAGCTCTCAAGAAGTTCTATTTCTTTTTTGAGCATTGGCTGAGTCTGAATAACTGGTGGGCGGTTGCGACCGAACGCATGAGGGATGATAGTAAAGAAGAGGTTTGATAGGTGCTCGGTTGCTTGGGGGAAGCTAGTGTTATACTCTGAGGCTGCTAGAGACGGATCATCTAACAGAGCCGATAGGTTTTTCAGAGCCTGAAAGCCTCGAGAGATTGTCGCCTTGCTCAGTTTGCCAAGGGGAAGCTTGGCTGAGTCATAGTTGAGGTCTGACATAGCATTTGAGAAATACTCCTGATTAAAAATAAGCTGCATCAGTGCCTGGACGGGCTTTGCCAGCTTCGACTCTGGCTCATCCTCTGGCTTGGTCTCGGCCTTGACTTCATTCGCATCATCATCATCTTCGTGCTCTGAATCAGGTTCGTAGGACTTTTCGATGAAGGCGTATTTGCCACTCTTTGGGTCATTGCCACGATTGTCCCACGACCAGCCTGATTTGGACTTGAACTTGTCATTAAATTGCTTCAAGGCATCGTCTAAAGAGCCATTGCCGACTGTTTTGGATTGGCCGTACTCGCCCACGCGGCCCCATCGTGTCCAAGTACGATAATCGCCAGCAACGGATCGTAAAAGCTGAAACGCGCGTTAGTAAGAGAGCTAAGGCTGTGGAGCTAAGGTAAGCTTGATGTGCGAACTTACTTGAATGCGATAAAACTTGTTGTTGTTACGACCGGCATTGGTCTGGTTGAGTGAAGCATCATAGATGACTCCATTATCGTCAATATAAACTTCATAATGGAGTAATTCGTTGACAGCACCCTCATCAACAGGAATTTTGACGTCAAGGGACTTGGCGATCTGGCCCTCGGCAATCTTAGGCTCTCGCTCTTTGGGCTCGTCATCGTCGGCCTTGCCCTTCTTCTTAGGCGGAGGTGACTGGTTCACGTCATCGCCGTTCTGAGCTGCCTGGGATGCTGCTCGCTTGCGAGTGCCATTCGTCTTGGTAGAGTCATTAGCTGTAGGTTGGGATTGAGAGGCAAAGCTATAGGCGTCCTCCTTTAGGAGGGTATTTTGGTCAAGGCAGTCCTCAAGCCATTGGAAGGTGACGATAGGGATGCCGTTTGCCTGAGCAGACTTGACCTTGGCTGATGGCTTTTGGTAATCGGCCTCAGTTGTGACAAGGTGAGTAGTGGAAGCTGAGACGGATTTGGCCAATGCACCACCCAAGGGGCTAATAAACTCAGTCTCAATGGAAGCCTGAGTATATCTAGGAATAGAGCCACTGATAGCTATGCTAAGCCCGGTCAGCGGGGGAGGGGCAGGAGCAGGAGCAGCAGCCTTTTTCTTTCTTGGGGCCATGGTTGGTTTAATGATGTGAGATAGTCAAAGGCACAAAGGTGAGGTGAGGTGAGATGTGGCTTGTCTAATCCTTGAAATGGGTGGACCGGGGAGAAGATGGGGGAAGAAAACAAAGGTAAGTTCTGTCAATAGTATGAGAGAGAGTAATGTATGACGAAGGCGTTGGGATTGCAAAGGTCTCGGGGTGCGTAATTGTGAGTGGGAGGCTGAGTGATAGTAGAAGAGATCCTGGAATGGGTGCACTTCGCTGTGAATAATGTGAGTGGTGAGGTTGGCTGAATTGAAATAAATATTTTGAAAGAGCGCGCTGTCGCTACTAGGCAACCACGCCCTCTCTCACTTCGCCAGTCCCAACTCCGAGTGAGAAGATACAGACTGGCAAGTGCAGACGCACCTATGAAACACGAAAGCACGTGCTAATTGAAGTACTAACGTTAACATTTTAGCGCCCGGCAGTACATTACAGCATTAGCACGTCTTACGATTCAAACTGACCTGTCGCTGCGGCTGGAATTAGCGGCGGTATAACTGAACTTGATCCACCTTGGCACTCGCCTTCTGCCTACTGGAGTATCCATCAGATCTCAAGGCAGCACCTGCTGCCTTGACGCTGTCTAGGTACTGGTGCAGCATTATACCGGTACTAGTATCTTGGTAACCTAGCAATTGGCCTAGAGGAGCACTGCACCATGAGTATATTTACCTAGGTAGGCATGTGTAGGTAATTGTACATGCATAGGTAGATATAGCAATGTGGCTGTTTGATAGCATGTAGGGTAGCCCCAGATGATTGGTGATTGCTTATTGTTACACACAGACCACTACTACCCATGAAGGTAATTGAGAATAATTCTCTTTATATATATTCACTTTCGTATCAATCCAATCCATCTTTAAACAGAGATACATAGTGTTTGGAATTACATAGCAGTCTTCCTTATGTAGCTAACGGGTCTGCGTAAAGTGATGCTTTCATGGATAGGTTTCCTATGGCTGGCTGCCACCGCCATTGCTTACTGCTCTCTACGATTTCGATTTTACAATCTATAATTTCCTTGAAGAAATCTTTTCTAGTTTCGCTAGGTACCCTGGAATTACATTATGTCTCACCTCACTCTGACACGACTGCCTGGTAAGTGAGATCAGGCATTTGAGTGAGTGTAATGACAAGTCTACCAATTAGCCTCATTTTTCGTCTGGTTAATCTATGCATCTCAAGATTTGTTAAGAGTAAGAGCAGTTATACAGGAAAACTCTATCTGTAAGCACAAGTTAATAGATTGCCTCCTATCTAATAGATACTGCCTAGACATTGCCCAGACCTTGCCTAACACTTCTTGCTCCTTGGTCAATTATTCGGAGCAGCATCGGAAGAACTTTCACTTACACTACAAAGCGTGTAGATACAGCTTAAAGTAACTAAAAATTTTAGGTGGGGGAGTTCCCCACTTACCATGCAGCCTACCTACCGACCTGGGAAGTATGTAGATAGTACCTAAAGTTAGAGCACTTGATCGGACGCTATCTCTCAACAAACCACTTAATACAAGGCAATAACACAGGTGACTCTTAAGGCTAGAAAAGCGACGGTTTCCATGTGAATACTCTGCCAACCCGTACCTAGTATCATTATAGTCATAATTATTGCGCGAATAGGTACTATAACATGTTGATATCATCCGGAAAGTTCTCACTAGACTAGACTAGTCTAGTCCATATAAGGCAAGGTGGACGGCTGATAGGAGCAGCACACTAAGCCCCTTTCATGAATTTCAAAGTGTTGCTCGATGAGATCGAGTAATGTTTTTCACCTTGTGCTAGGACTTCGATAAGCCAAGCCGATTGTTCCCATCATTTCTGCGGGGTATTTACGTCGGACCCTGTCTTTCCCAGCCTCTGCCGTTCTACGGATACGTCGACGAGCAGATGATCATCTGCATTCCTCGACCCGGCTTTCGCCCTAGTGCGCTGCTCTTGAAGCCTTTTCTTGCGGACTTGACCAATGGGCACAGCGTCTTGCCACGGTGATACCGAAGCCACACGACGACCACATGGGTATGGTGTATCTGCAGTGTATGACCGTTGGTGTGGGGGAGAGCGATGTCGAAGCTTGCTTGATAATAGGTACAATACAGACTGGGTTATCCGGTGCGCAGATGTACCTACAGTGCCATATGAACGCATACGTACAGGATAATGGTAAGAAATTCGGTACCGTGCGGTACGAAGCCCCCCCAACTTGGATCAGCATCGAGGACCAGGTCGGTTGTACGGGGAAACTGGAGACTGAGTCCTGGTTTGCCTTATCGTTTGCAGTACATACATATATATCTATCCTGCGGCTCCCGTCATAGTTGGCTGTCGATGTGCTACTGCTACTGCTACTCTGCTGACGTCTGTTGATTGCACCCTTCTTCTACCTTTGTCTACATATGCACACTACACACCTTACTGACATCACACGTCACTATCATTGAGTAGCATTATTAGAGTTTCCGGCAAGGCGTACTATACATACGCATAGCTGAACGCGGCCCCTTGCTCCGCCCATTCAGGTGTGGTCGGCACACGGAGCTTATTACCAAAGAATTACTTGACAGAAACCCGTCCGTGAGAGTCTCACTTTGGTGCCCGGTGGGGTTCCCCAGAAGACGACAATGCAGCGATTACACACTTCCCGGGCCAAGTCATGGATTGATAGGCTTACGGTAAATCACGAAGAGGGCCTCTCCACGGCCCAGATGATGGTATGTATAGATAGTACCTAGCCTCTCTCTGTCATTCCCGTGCCCCATCCATCCATCCACCCATCAGCTACAGCGTCGTGGTGAGCACGTGCTCAGTTACCATCGTGTGCGCGGCAAACAGCATAACCTTACCAGCTTAGAGAGTCTATACTAACACTCGTAACCTCATCTACCTAGCTGACGAACGATGACCTTAAACCCGTTGAGCCCGCTCGGAGGCAGTGGGGGCCGTGGAATTACGTCGGCTTTTGGGTCGCAGACTCGTTCAACATCAATACGTGGATGATCAGCTCCACCAGCATCGTGAATGGCTTGTCGTGGTGGCAAGCATGGCTCAGCGTCTGGGTCGGTTACTCTATTGCTGGCGCCTTCGTCTGCACGACTGGACGCATCGGCGCAACTTATCACATCGGTTTTCCCGTCGTCAACCGCGCCAGTTTCGGTATTTGGGGTAGTCTATGGCCTGTACTGAATCGTTCGGTCCTGGCCGCTTTTTGGTATGGCGTCCAGGCTTACATCGGCGGCCACTGCGTCTATCTTATGATTAGGAGCATTTGGCTCAGCTGGGATCGTAATACTATCCCCAACACATTTCCTGCCAATTCGGGTACCACGACCGCCGACTACGCTTCCTTTTTCATTTTCTGGCTAGTATCGCTTCCCGCCATTTGGTTCCCCGTCCACAAGATCCGTCATCTTTTCACCGTGAAGGCGTACTTCGTCCCCGCTGCGGGCATTGCCTTTTTCATCTGGGCCTTGGTGAGAGCTGGAGGTGTTGGTCCCATCGTGAAGCAGCCGGCAAAGCTGGAGGGTAGTGATCTGGCCTGGGAATTTATAAAGGGAGTCTTGAGCTCCATTGCCAACTTCGCCACACTCATTGTCAACGACCCTGACTTCTCGCGTTTTGCTGGAAAGCCTCGCGACGCGCTTTGGTCTCAATTATTCACGATCCCCATTGGCTTCGCCGTGACTTGTTTCGTGGGCATTTTCGTCTCCTCGAGCTCCGTCATCATATACCCTGGAACGGAGCCGATCTGGGACCCTCTGGACCTTCTTGAAAGATTCATGTAAGTCAGCAAGAGAGATTGAAGACGGAGAATTTGAGACTAACAAAACCGGCTTTTTAGTGACGATGGTGGCTCGGCACAGCGCTTTGGTGTATTCGTCATTGCTCTCGCCTTCGCACTTGCACAGCTTGGCACCAATATTGCTGCAAACTCTATCTCTGCCGGCACGGACTTCACGGCATTGCTGCCGCGGTTTCTCAATATTAGACGAGGTGGATATCTATGCGCAGCTATCGGTCTTGCGCTGTGCCCCTACCAGTTCCTATCGTCGGCGAATAACTTCATGACCTATCTGTCGGCGTACTCCGTGTTCCTGAGCTCCATCGCCGGCGTCATGGTTTCCGACTATTACTTCGTACGTCGCGGGTATCTCGGAATAAAGGAGCTGTATGATGCACGCCGCAGCGGCCCCTACTACTTCACTTTCGGCGTCAACTGGCGCGCGTATGCGGCTTACATCGCCGGCATCCTGATCAACGTCGTGGGGTTCGCTGGTGCCGTCAACGGTGGCAATGTGCCCATTGGCGCCACGTACATCTACAACCTCAATTTCTTTGCTGGCTTCATCGTGTCCTCGGCGGTGTATTGGATCTGTTGCAAGGTCTTCCCCATCCCGGCTTGCAGCGAGAAATGGCTTGAAGTTGGGGACCAGATCGAAGAGGTCACTCTCGCATACAGCGACAGCAATAGCATTACCGGCAGCGATAGGTCGCGCAACGACGAAGAGGCTGGTCTTGATGCAGAATCTATCAATAAGCATCTGAACAAGGATTAAATCAACTAAACCAACAGCCTATTTACTTAAACGCTAGCTTGGTTAGCTCTATTTTATAAAAAGGAGAACTGAGACTAGAAAGAATACATGCATTCGATTGTTCCTAAGTTATTCTCAAACCCGCGAAAAGGATGCCCTGTCGTGGATAGTAATGCCTAGTTCGGCTAGAAATATCTAATATTCGACTTGGGAGCGAGTTCTAGATGACCTGTAACATGGTTTTTAAAGCTAGGGGCCTGTAAATGATAATATCGAATTCCCTTCATAGGGTCACGATGAAATGAGGCTTAATAGATGTTACCTCCATAGTGGTCTAATCTACGTACGAAGTTATATATCTACCATCTTTCGATCTTGATTGCCGAACAAACCGATCTAGTCTTCCGAGCTACGAGACCTACGCGCTTCAGGGGTTAAAGTAACGACCGCAAGATATCCAAACTACCGCCCGCAATACCACCAGTTCTAGAACGCCCATTGCCTCATCCAGTTATCCATCCACTGCTCCTGCACAGGCCCAACGGCCGACAAAGTCGGCGACGCCCCAAGCGTGCGCTCGGTGTTCAGCATGGTGCCGCCAGCCTCGGTCAAGCTCTCGTAGAAGTCGAGGAGCTTGATCGCCGGGTTCGCGGCGATGTCCTCGACCTTGGACTCGCTTGCGCGAAGCGCCTCGAGCCACGTCTCCAGCGGGACCACTTCTACCGTCTTCTCTCGGCTGAGGTGCCGGGTGACAGTGGGTACGAGCTCCGCCCAGGCGGCGTGGTGGGGATTGACGGTATGGTAGACCGTCGCGCCGGCGCTGGGGTCATGGGGTCGTGGTGCGTGGATCGCCAGCTCAGCAATGGTCTTGCCGAGGACGTCCACGGGGACCCAATCTATGATATCCAGCTGCGGCCCGAGCGATCCCGGGACTTTCCCCAGATACTTGGAGCTTGCGATCAGGCTCGGCAGCCACTCCTTCCGCGGCCACTCGCCCGCCGCCGCCGTCGGCCCCGCGACCTGTCCCACGCGGCAGATCGCCGTCGCGATCCCGGCCTCCCTCGCGGCCACGTCGAGCAGGCGCTCGGCGAGGAACTTGGACTGTCCGTACCCGCTCGCGTTGGGCGTGGCCCAGTCCGCGAAGACCTGCTCGGCGACGCGGCCCCGAACCCCGCTGACGGCGCTGATGCTCGAGACGAAGAACAGCGCGGCGCCGAAGCGCGCGTGCGAGGCGAAGTCGACCAGGCGCCGCACGAAGCCGACGTGCGTCGCGAACGAGTGGATCGAGCGGTTGAAGTCGACTTGCCAGGCATTGTGGATCACGTGCGTGGTCTGGCTGAGGAGCTCCTTGTACGTGTCGACCGGGAGGCCGAAGTACGACTTCGACAGGTCCGCGTCGAGGCAGTGGACTTTGCCCGAGAGGGGTGCCAGGCCCTTGGCAGCCTGCAGGCTTTCCTGGCGGCGGAGGCTGTCGGGCCCGCGGCAGAGGCAGTAGATGTGCGACACACCGTCGTCGCTTTGCAGCGCGTCGAGGATGTACGACCCCATTGAGCCCGTGGAGCCGGTCATGAGCACGACGCTGGGGACCGAGGAGGACTTGGGCGCCGCCGCGCGGGCGGAGATCGGCATGTTCGCGCTGTGGAGCTGGTAGAGCTGCTCTAGTTTCTCGAGGGAACTTTCGCTGCTCGCTCCTTTGCCGTTGATAATGACTGAGATGGCGTCTGTCAGAGTGGCTAGAGTAGGGTTCGCGTAGACGGCTTTGGGCGCGACTGTCTCTGATTTTCCGTGGGAAGCGATGAGCTCGTTGAGCTTTCGCACAATGGCGGTCACTTGCAGTGAATCCAGGCCGAGCTCGAACAAATCGTTGTCTGGAGAGACGCCCCGGACATTAATTTCGGTGCTTGAGGCAACAATGGCCTTGATAGCAGCCTCGATGCTTCCATAGCTGCTATCGCTTCCCACAGCGGGTTGCCCGGTCGGTGCGTCGGCTTTGTCGTAGAGTGAATCGAGCTCGGCCGCATAGAGTTCGAGCGTCATTCTCCTCTGGACGGTGCCTTTAGCCGCGCGGAGCATTGGCTTTTCGGCGGACGTGAAGATAATCATGTTGCGGTGAATGCGGCCGTGCGAGGGGCACTCTTTATTCGCGGCCTCCACGGACGGCCATATAAGATCTATAAGGCGCTGCTCGTCCTCGGCATTTTCTGGGGGGTTGACAGCTTCAATAAGAAGACTTGATTGGAATCGACCCTGCCCGGCGACGAGAGCTGCATTGACGACGGGGTTTCTGTTGATCATGTCCTCCATCTCATTAGGGTTAATCTTTTCGCCCGTGGAGAATACGATAATGTCATCGGCGCGGCCACGGTATAAGTAATAATTTTCTTTAGTGGGATCCGGGTGCTTCTCGTAGATATCTTTCATCGGATACTCGGCCAGGTCGGGGAAGGTACCGAAGATGCCTTGGTAGTGCAGGCGATTCTCGTCCCGGACCATGACTTGTTCGTACAGATTGTCTGAGACATGGCGATATATATGCCCTACGTCTGGGTTTAGACGCGTATACGGCCAATCTTCCGGGTCCTCGGGAAGCTGGCAAGGTAAAGCGCCGCATTCTGTAGAGCCCATGCAGTTCAAGAGTTTCGTCTTGGTGATGATCAGGTCACCCACTGTCTTCTTGACCGGGCCTCCGCCGAAAGTGATATGGTCTAGCCGGCTGAGGTTCTCTAGATGTTCGGGGTCCTTGACTAATTCTTCCAGTGATGTTGGGACAACAGAGGTGTGGTGTATATTCCCATGGATATGGACCTTGTTCATGACATCCGCAGTCGGTGGGAACGACGCCACAACGGCGGTGCAAGCCGCGTAAAGACTGGCGGGCAGCAATATGTTGATTCCGGCACAGTGGAATAGGGGGAATGTTAGGTAGAGCCGTTTGTCCCTCACGAGCGACGGGAATGTGTCCTCTTGGTATTTTGGATGTGCAAACGTGTGGAGCGCCGATATTGTTGCGTGAGTCTGTATCACTGGCTTTGGCAGCCCAGTCGAGCCCGACGTGTGCAGAACAACAAAAGGCTCCCCTTTAGCCTCCGCAAAGGTCTTCGCGTAGGGATAGGGCTTCGTTTCCGCGTCATCATCATGATCGCCGAACCAATAACGGAAGTCGGCCACTTCGACATGGCGCATGGGCCGCGTAGTTAAGATTTGTTTAACAACCGGCAAGGGGAAGTTGGGCGGAGTAAGAAACGTATTACATTCTGTCTGCTCCAGGAGAAACACATGCGCTTCAAGCGTGTTACGAGGCGAGACCAACAGCAGCTTATAGCCGGTCTTGATACTCGCGAGCACGAGGATGGCATAGTTGAGGTCTTGCGGGCCGATGTAGACGAGGGTGGGGAAGTCTTTCCCAGGGCCGAGAGTCTGGTGAATGAACCACGAGCACCGATCTACGGCCCGGGCAAAAACCGCAGCGCTGACATCTTCGAATCCATCAGCAGGATCTTTGGTCTTTGCGTACGAGTATAAAATGCGAGACGGGTCCGACCGCGCAAGCTCATCAACAAGTGACGGTAGCAACTGGACGCTGTTTTCTGAGTGCATGGTGCCGGATGTTATTGATGGGGATAATAGTATCAACGGGCAGACTAAAACACTACAGAGTGGTGTGATTAGTGACGCAACAGCAAAGGAAACAGCTTCCACTCGGACGGCTAGGACATAAGACACAGCAAGCGAAACAGCATAGCCTACGGCCTACTACTTAGATATTACCTATAACGCGACAGACAAAGCACACGCTTCAGAGCGGCGTAGCGCTTGTAAGCAGTCAGATGAGTCCTATGTCGCAATTAAATAGAGTAGCATACAGACAGGTGCATACGTATTATTTATTTGAGTGGTCAATAAGTAGCTTACGTTGTATCATTCCCCCTAATCAGGCCCTAACGTTGATTGGGCTTACACATTAAATTTAACCAGAATGAACCTCGGAATAAGATCAGTCACATACAGACCTGCTCTGTCAGAGACGCCTCGAGTTTGCTTGTTATCAAGTTGTCACATAGAGTAGGGAGTGAGTGCATGGAACCATTTGCATCCTTCTAAAGCAATGCGACGTCGCAACCCCCTTAACGCCGATATTTGAATAAATGGGTATCTCGAGCTTATCATATGATACAGAACGGTATCGCGTGGAAATGGTTTCTGTCCTGCCGAGTTTCATCGTCATGTTTGGTAATGCAAGACGAAGATTTTAATAGGAGGATTCGCTAATTGCACCCGTTGTGGCGAACGCCCCTTTCGGTACTGCCCTTTGACTGAGTTGGACTATATTTATCTCCAGACTTTGTATCGGAGTCTGAAGCCGATCAAATACATACGTAGATCCGAGGGGTAACTATTAAAGGGGATGGTTCTAGGGCCGTGAGCTGAAAGACAAGGGTACTCTGAGACAGCCTATTACTATTGGGCGAGTCTTTCGGTCTCCGAGTACCTAGGCGAGGTTGTATTACAGGGTACAGCATAACAGTGTACAGCATACATCCGTACCACCACCTGTAAATAAGTCCGAATGTGACAATTCCCTGAGTGAAGCACCCCATCCACTCTCACCGTCGACACCGACCTGGTACATATGCACTGCTGTGCTCGCATACCTAACCTAGTGGCGCTGTAGACGTAATTGTATCAGCCCACGCACACAGCACATGTTTTCACTGCCTATAGGGCCGCCCCCTCCACCTGATCGAGGGATTCCACGATGCTTACTTGCAGATCAGGAGAACCGGGTTAGTCTGAAAATTTGGAGAGAGAGAGATAGAGAGAGGTAGTAACTGGGTTCTAGAATAAGTAGGCTACCCCCGTCTCCTTTGCCAGGCCTACCCTGAATACTACATACTGCAAGACACTCATGCTCCTCCTCCGCTTTCCACGATGCTCATTGACTGGGCATCACCACCTCTTTAATCCTTTAGAGAAATGTCGACCGCCGATCCCGATACCTCACAGCTAGAAGGGGGTCTCTACGCCTATGGCGGGCAGAGTGTTATAATATGGGCGTCGTTATTCATTGTCCTGTGTACATTATTTGTTGCTTTACGTTTTATTTCTATTAGAATCGGCCGGCGAGTCGTCGGGCTTGAGGACTGGCTTATTATTCCGGCCTGGATTATAGAAATCGGGCTCTGCGTCAATGGCATATGCAGTATGTATAAACAGGCAATAGTAGAATTGCGCGCATACTGATCGTCGTTATTCTAGGTGTTCTTTACGGCGGCGTGGGAAGACATGAGGCATATGTCCTGCAATTCGAGAAGCATGCGTTTACAGTATGGGCGCAAACGCTTTTCGTCACCGAATTACTATATGGCCTCGTGTTTCCTATCGAGAAAACCACGATCCTCTTGCTCTACTTGAGGCTCTTCCGTGTTCACCGGTGGTTTCGCATTACGACATACTTCCTAATTGTCTACATTTGGTTATGGGGTATTAGCGAAGTGATTGTTGCCATCGCCCAGTGCCGTCCCGTCGCGTTTCAATGGGATAAGAACATTGAGGGTGGCCAATGCATCGACCAGCTTGCCTACTACCGCTGGGTCAGCGTTCCCAACGTCATTCACGATGTGGTCATGCTGATCCTGCCTCTTCCCGTGGTCTGGATGCTCAAAGTTGATATTCGCCAAAAGCTTGCTTTAAGTGGTGTTTTCCTGATAGGCTCGATGTAAGTGTCCTAGTCCACTCAACGTCTCCTTGCGTCAAGAGACGTGCTGATTCCCCCTTGTGTAGCGGGTGTATTTCTTCCTTCGTTCGCCTGTCCATCTTCTTCAAACTCAATGCCTTATCCGATAATACTTGGGCATCTATTCAACTACAATCGTGGACCCTTGCGGAGACGGGAGTGATCTTGATAAGCGCTTGCCTACCTTCACTTTGGCCGCTGGTCTTACGCACCATGAACCGAAACGGTACACTCCGCAGCGGCTATTCTAAAGGAATCAGTGCGCGCGACGGACTCGAATCAAGCCAGCCCAAGGGCACCGAAGTTTGGCGAGCCGGTCGCCCGGGCTTCATGGGCACGGCGAATGAATTCATACCCCTGGAAGATGTCGAAGACAGATCGACTACCATGTATAAAGTGGAAGGTTCCCGAAATGACAGTCGGGCGACAGATCACGGCAAGGGCATCAATGTAACAACAGAAATCTCATGGACTGTCAGTCATGGGGACGACGACTCAAAGCCTCAGTGAGCAGGAAATTAATATATAATCTAGTTTAATAGGCGTTTTCGCTGCTCCTGTGTTAGTATAAACCCAATATACCAAGAATCAAATTTTATTTCCGTGTCTTGAGCTTGACGAGCTGCCTGCTCTGCCGTTCTTGTCGTCTTTCAAACTCTGCAAATACGACCCATTCGGTAGAAATACCTACATATGCAAGGCGACCCGTAGAACGTGGTTGAGTCCTACCTTGAATAGACGTGAGGGCCTAGGCCGTCCGTCTCTTTCATGTACTTAGTAATCTTACGCCTCTAACCTACGTACTCTATGCACTATCGCCAAGTGGCTTGGAGGGTGGTGTGCAGGATTGTGCGGTAGCATCGTCTGACACGCAGCGGCAGCTACATGGGGTACGTTCCTCCATCCATGACAGGGAAAGAAATCCCACGCATGCGCATGAGAGGCCGCATGGGAACTGTTGTCCTGCGGCACAGACCGAGAAATGAAAGGTAAAGGCGGACGATACTACCGTAGTATTCCAACCGAACCAATGTGTTGACTTCTTGTACTTGAAGGCGTACACGAGTCGTGCGGTATTTATGATGGATCTGCATGATTACTAGAACAATAGCAATTCAAAGTGAACGGTTATATTCGTCATTTAAAAAACTGCTAATAAGTATCGAGTAGATAGAAGGCAACCGTCTATGATGGCATGTTGCGCATGCGTGTGAGGGGCTGCTGACCTTCCCGATCCACGATAGCCCTCAGGCTCACCAGATCCCACATTTGATCGCTTCGTTGCGGATTAACCGCTCATGTGCCGGGGACCTTACCGTCGCCCTAACGGGGAAGGGTTGGCCCGGCGCAAAGGCATTGAGCTCCTTGTCGTCGAATCCTCCCGCAGGAGAAAAGTCAAAGCAGTAGACCAATCGAGAAAACGCGACGAACATCTCCTTCTGTGCT
The DNA here is from genome assembly GCA_022578505.1 of Nemania abortiva. Lineage (NCBI taxonomy): Eukaryota > Fungi > Ascomycota > Sordariomycetes > Xylariales > Xylariaceae > Nemania > Nemania abortiva. Next base: position 26,321 of record MU392673.1, read on the forward strand.
AGCTTGTACCCTACGCAGGATCGTCTGCCAGCATTGAAAGCGAACTGCCAGAGGTTGTGTTCAACGCCGCTATTAGTGGATTGGGCACCGTTCTGCTTTCCGTCCTTCTCCCCAAGCCACCGCTCAGGCTTGAAGCTGGCAGGGTCGTCAAACCCACTGTAGCACACGGAAATGTTGTTGACAAGAAACTCTGTCCCCGAGGGAAATCTGTACCCCTCAAATTCAAAGTCCTCGACTGACACCCGTTGAGGAATCAGAGGTACAGTTGGGCGCCACCGAAGCACTTCTTTCATCACTGCCGAGGTGTACGGCGCGCTTACCACATCCTCTATGCCGGGCAGCCGATAAGTGTCAGCGCCACATATGCGGTCCAACTCGAGACGCATACGTTGGATGGGCTCCGGCCACGCAATGCAAGCCATGAGGAACGCGTTCATTGTCATGCGAGGGTTGTCGGAGCCGGCAGTGAGGATGAATAGCGTGATGTACATGGCCTGATCGTCGGACCCCGAATATTCCCCCAACATTGTCTTTCGGACAAAGGAAGATTCCGGAATGTGTTCGCCTTTGAGCTCCGACCACCAATGCTTGAAGACGCTGTAGTGGAAGTCTCCCATGGTTTCCCAGTGTCTCCGCCAGAATTGAAGGTGCTTAGGCAACACACTGATCTGCGGGAAGAAATCCACAAGACTGCTGTTGATGGAAGTTAAGAAAGTCGATGTCACCTTCTGTAAGTCTTCCAGCTCGCCTCTTGTTTTCCGCAATGTCGTGCCCGTAACAATCCGATAGATGATGGCTAAGGGGTAGCGATAATTGTGCACGTACCAGGCATTTGGTTCATCCAGATAGGCTTGTAGCAGCCCTAAACTTGCCTCCTCTACAAGATCGCTATGAACCTTTAAGCCTTCTCCAGTCATGAGTTGATGTAGTAGTCGTCGGCCCTCCCTCCATTGCTCTGTCTTCTGCAGAAAGAGCCGGAGTTTCTTACTGACCAATCCTCCTGCAATTGGGAAGTACGGTCTCTCGTGGGTGATGCCAGCTCTCTTGGCAATTATCTCATTGAGAACCCTCTCGCTGTTCAGCAAGACCCAGGTTTTAGTTCCCATACTCAATGTTGTCATCTCACCGTATTGCGCCTGTTCCTGAAGCTATAGGCAAGTCAGTGAACAAGTGACAAACGAAACATCTTAACTCGGCAATTAAGTGACGTACCCAAGAGACCAGAGCGCCATTCCTCCTTGCCTTAAGCCATGGCCGTAATGAGCCGAGCAGAAGAGAGCCTTTGGGCCCGGGGGGTAAAACATATTTTCTACCAATTATTCGAGCTCGACGGTGAGGCGGAAGCAGGAAGACGCAAGCAATTAGGATCGGGATAACCAGCGGTAGCACAAAAATGCCAGGAACCGTCGGAGGCCAGAGTAGGAGTGACATGTTGTTACGGCGCCTTCAGGTTTACTCAAGTACAATAAGAAGAACTAAGAGGGTTTGAAGTATAATCCAGATCGATAGCTGTGACTTAACCCCGAGAACACATCGCCTATGCGAAGACCTAGGACTCTGATAGGATGAAATCTACAAACTTTTACTAAACCCAAATACCGAAATTAAGATACCGACCGGCGGTGCCGATCCCAACGACCAAATACCCGGGTGGGAGGAAAGTCACTTTATGAAAACGGGTTGATAAGGCCGCCGATGCGACGTCGGGGCGGGACCACGTCTCATTTTCGGTAGTCGAGAGTCTCTGCCATCGTATTGCAGCGTAGTAACCACTTATAATGCTGGTACTTGCGCTAGTTCCATGTAGGCTTTTCACCAAATAGATTAAAGGAATAGGTGAAGGACCTATCAATATTGATACCGGCATCAATCACCGACCCGTCACGTCTCGCGATGTAGGCAAGTGGCACCTCTCTCACCTTCACAGTGATATGATCACTTGGCCATGCATTTGGGCTCACGATCTTCGTACTTTCTGAGACAGGAATTGTCAGCATGAGGTAGTAGCGGCCAATCACAGACATCGAATCATATACTCGCCGCTTCTATGGGCAAAATGATTGCGGACTCCTAACTCGTATGCAGGTCTCAGTAACTAAACTAAATCCTCGGTGTATATAAAACCACCGTTGCAAACTCGTACTTGTAGTCGATAGCTAGTTATTGCTTTATCTTGGTAACCGGTTTGAAGTTGATTTTGACATCTATGCCTTACTATGAATACCTGATAAAAAGCTTTTATCCAGAAAACCCAACCCCATATCAAGAAACAAGAACTTGTCTATACTTGAAGTAAGCGACTATACAATGCCTAAGACTCGTACATCAAACCCTATTACTCTACCAGAGGAGAAGACTATGGCTGGTAGCAATAAGAACCCAGTCGCAAACTACTTCCCACACCTCCCCGCGTACTCGGATCCGACTACAGGGGTTCTATCCAAACTACCGCGCTCATGGGTCCCATACGCCCAGCTCATGCGTATAGACCGGCCTGGCGGGCTCTATGCGTTCTACTTCCCATACCTCATCGGCCTCGCCTACAGTGCCTGCATAGTCTCGCCAGTCCCTGATCCCGTCGAGCTGCTATGCTTGGCGGCAATCTTGCTGCCGTTCAACATCGTATTGCGCGGTGCGGCTTGCACATGGAATGACACCGTAGATCAGGACTTCGACAGGAGAGTCGTCCGCTGTCGCCACCGCCCCGTGGCCCGGGGCGCTGTGTCGACTTCCAAGGCGCACCTGTTCACAGTGCTGCAGCTCGCCGTGCTATATCCCGTCACCGTTCTATGCTTCCCGGCAGCCTGCGTACCTCATTTCCTCTTCATGGTTTTTCTCTTCGGCCTATACGCTCTCATGAAGCGTGTGACGTACTACCCACAGGTAGTCCTCGGAGTGCCGTTTGCGTGGGCTGTATTCTTCTGCGTTGCGGCGTTGGGCATGGAACCTTTCCCTTTCGTTCTGCCTTTTCAGTTTGATCCCCCAAGCCGGCACCTGAAGTACCAGAAAGGCAAGACTGAGGCGACAGGAAAAGCGACGCTTGCTATTTTTGGCGCAAACATCTTGTGGACTATCACCTACGACACTATCTACGCCCACCAAGATGTGGCGGATGACGCGAAAGCTGGTGTTAAAGGCATGGCACTGAAGTTCAAAAACAGCACAAAGCTACTTGCGAGCGTGCTCAGCGCAGGCCAAGTTGGGCTCTTAGCCATGTGTGGGGTATGGGCCGGCTTTGGGACATTTTATTTCTTGGGTACCGTTGGGGGTGTCGGCCTCGCACTAACGTACTATATCTACGATGTCGATCTAGAGTCACCGGAGAGCTGTGGCGCTTGGTTCCATGATCAATTCTGGATCGTGGGGGCTCCATTTATAACAGGGCTTGTTGGTGAGTATTTGACGAGAGAGGAAACCATCTGGCTGTAATAAGAGCAACGGTGGATGTCAAGAGCAGAACATGGTGTCACACGACCGGAGACCACATTGGAGAAGCTACACGCCACGCCCAGCCAATATAGCCCCTTGTTCCCATGCCTCCCCTAGGTTCAATTAGAACTTTCCAAGATGTATGCAGGTTATTAAGAGAGGCTAAGTTACGAGAGGCTACAGGAAGGCTGCCAATAGAAGTCCTCACTCAAGTCAGGATAATACACACTTATACACTACATAACTATACCATTTAGACTGCGAAGCCAACACTAAGAGTCGAGTTTTAGTATCATATGTTCCAGATAGTATTTCTGAGACTATAATATCGTGATATTGGAGACATTGACTATATGAGCATTCTAAGATACAGATAGAGACCATTGTGAAGATTGCTGAATTTTTCCTCAGTATTCGAAGTTTTTGGAATAGAGAATATTAAATATTAGAACCCGGCTGTCACGATCTCTAACTGCATATAATAATACCGTAACGCTATAAAGGGCAGAACGTTGTCAAGTCGAGCACTTGACTGTCTGCAGTTAGCTATACGTGTACTGTACCTATCATACTGGCTATGTAAATGTAGCGACTTGTATGAAGGCCCGACAGACCTATCTGGCTAAGTAGAGGCACTATGCAACGACAATAGCGGCGGCTATACATAGAAACATGAAAAACGAATAGACTAGAAACATTGGCGCTAGATAGACCCCATACGGCTTCCATATTTCCCTCGGTATTTTAGTATCAACGAGGAGGTTTTAGTTGCCATAGAATTAATCCTGTTAGGACTCCAGTGATAGCTCCGCAAAGGTCTCATACCAGTGCTGGGATAAAACAAAAATCTTGATTTCAGCTATGTAAATTGCACCGGCTTAGGTATGTCTCCTAGGATAAGCCGCTTTACCGGTATTTTATCCCCTCTTGCATTATATTCCTCACAATCAATAGTCACGGAACCATAAAACAAAATCTTAACTCCCACACGATCGTATTTTTGCTGGGCGGCTAGTTTCTAGTTCTCGCACTCCAAACCTAGAATAAGGCTCTCGGCTATGTCCCGTGACAACTTGGGAGTTATATTGTCATGTCACGTACTCCATCTGGCCGCTATAACAAGACCATGCTAACGCACAACCCATAAAAAGACTATCATCTAATATAGAATTATTTACTCAGCCTCTAAATACCACTAATATCCCATATCAACCGATTATCCACTCCTTTCGACTCCGGAGTCTAGACATTGGACCCTCGTTAGAGCCAGCCCATCCCATCCATCACCACTAGTGATCGACGGCTTCGTGGCCTAATGGCTAGGGCGCTAGATTTCGGCGATACTACCTGCGTAGTCAATATCTGATTCTCTAGAGATTGTCGGTTCGAGTCCGGCCGAGGTCGCAATTGCATCCCATCATGCTATCAGTATGATGTTTGATTTTCTCGTCTTTTCCGAATTGGTGTAACGGTTAACATTTGACGTTTTCACTCTTCCTTGCGACCCTGTGTTGTAAGGAAACTAGAAATACCGTCAGGCTCGGGGTTCGATTCCCCGATTCGGAGTCCATTCATTTTTGGCCTGTAGGCATGATTTTTTAACTAACTCGCCACTAGATGTGGCCCTTTTTTCTCTCTTGTTTCTCTTGTGACGTAGTTTGTGATGGCATAGTGTGGATAGTAGCTTATCTGTCGTTAAAGCTACCCCTGCAATACTAAGTAACTCTAGATACCTACAGAATTGTTATCGTCACAACTCAAACCCTGCCTGAAAAACGAGCCGATTAGGTTTTAAAGCCGTACAGCAAAGCATTGTTGTGTGTAAGTAACTAAGTAATAGTATTAGGTAACATGTCGGGTAGCTAGCCATAATGGGGAGTATTTGATTAATTTTGCCCGTCTCTCCTAAGGCGCGTAATCGCTATAATAAGGGCGTATGCATGTATATATAATTGAGCATGTCTGTCTGCTTCAACTTAGATAGAAGCCTCTTTACCAGGCGCCCTTGTCCGCAAGGGTTAACATATATAGGTTAGATACCTGACAACGATCCCTAGCCGTTGCTTTGGGTCCTTCCCAACTCCCACGCGTACCTATCCTCCGTAATCCAATTTTGAGCCGGTGCCTTTTGACAAGAATACACTCCCTGGCGATACAAATTAAAGACGTAGACTATTAGAAAGGGACGAGCAAAAAGAGTACAACATGAAAAGTAGTAATATTCAATACGCCTGATTTCTTTTTGTATCGCAAAGACCGCCCCAGACCATCCCCGTCTCTTATTCATAATCCCTAGGTAATGATGAACGTGCTTGATGCCTAAACGCCGTCCCTGCTCCTCTTAACATGCCGTGCCCAAACTGCCCTCATCTCAATCAATACATGAAAATACAAGCACGAAGAAAGAACCCGGTCTTTTCTGTCCCTAATTGAAGCGCCCACACACGGAGAAAAAAACCTCCTCTCTGCCGCTCCGCGGTACTCCATGTGGTTGTTGCTGGAGGGGTTGACTCGCCTCTGATACCTCCAATAACTTGCTCAGGTTGATAGGTGAGAAGTTCAGCGCAGCTGGGCTTGATCTCCTGATGCTCCGGTATACCAAGTCGCATAACTGACCTCTATAACTCGGCCCTATCGGATGGCCCGTGAGATCATACGTCCTCTCTGAACACCGACCTCCGCTCCGCGACCGACGTAGGACTATCGTGCGTCGCGCCCGGAGTGGCGGCTGCCGTGCGCGTATCGATGGGTCTCGGACTAACACCTCTCAAGCTGAGATTGCTCGGCTCAGCAGCGGCATCGTCGAAGGGATTCTGGCGGCCTCCTGCCCCTGGCCCCGTACCCGTAGCAGACAGCCTACCAGCAGGCACATCGAGGCCGGCGGGGCGCGGGATGGGACTGCGCCCTCTGGTCTCGTCTGCGCCATCGCCTGCAACGTTCATCTGGTATTCGGATCCCGAGTATGGGCCCCCTCCGCGGCCGTGATACCCTCCTCTGTCTTCCAGCTCCTGGTCCTCGGTGTAGTAGGCGCCGACCCCGTAGGTCTCGTGGCCCACGCGCGCGTCCCAGGCCTCGTCCGGGTCGAGCGGTCCGAAGCCGCGGCGGCCGGCGGGCACGCTAGGCTGTTCGTATGCGCCGGCTGCTGAGCGTGGGTTCTTGAGCGATTGGAACCGATCGCTTATCCATCCCCGGACGCCACCGGGTCTCGGCTGCGGGCCTCCGAAGGATGACTGGTGTGAGGAGCGTACGAAGGGGATGTAGGAGGACAATGGTGGGGAGGGGAGCTGTAGAGGTGGTATTCACATGTTAGCTTGTTTGATCGATCGACTGATGTGGCGAAACCACGCGGAGGGCGGGAATGCCGGCGCAAGGGGTAGGGTAAGTATGTATGTGGTATCTAGGGCAGATAGAAAGAGGAGGCATTTTCATCATATCATTTTAGTTGGCTGTTGACTTGCGATTGGTTGGTAGTTATGTGACGGCCAAGGAGGCCACGGTCAGGGTTGTGAGACAAGCATAAGCATAATGACGATGATAGTGATGATGATGATGCGCGAGATAGTGGAAAGTCAATCTAGGACGTACCCCTAAGCGTCTTGCGCGCAGCTGCGTGAAGACGACCCAGCCGACAGCGGCGACAACCAGCAGGACGACGAGGACGATGAAAAAGGTTCCCACGGCTCCGACGGCCATCTTTCAGGTGGGAGGAGATCGAATGGACGGACGGACGAACGGACTAGCAGGATGGAGAGCTCCGGAGGCAGCACACTCGTCGGTCATTCGCTTGCTTGATTGCTTGCTTGCTCACCAGCTAGCCCACTTACGCAACCCACACTACCAAGCCTTGAGAGCAGGAGGGGGTGGGAGCGTCGTCGTCGTCAATGGGACCGACGACACGGACGGCCGGTCGGTAGGTAGGGAAGAGGGGTGGAGATGGGATGGATGGTTGGTCAAATCGTCAGGCGCAGGTACAGAGGTAGTAGTGTGTGGTCGGACCAAAGATCATGTTCGCTTCATGCATCTGTACATTGTAATTACTGCGGTGTAGTTTAGTTTGGCTCGGAACCGGCGTTGTTACTTGTTGTAGGCTTACGCTAGTGACCTGAGCTTAGTTATTGCTAAGTTGAGGCAGGATTGGGGCTTGTCCTTCCACCAATCTAGTACAAGATACCCAGCTCCTTACCCAGTTCCTTACCCAGCTCTGCCCAGTCCCCTTCCATTCCTTCCAATTGGATTACCAAAGCGGCCGCCGACCTGTCCAAGCCACTCTTTCGACAGGGGAGCTGAGCTCCACTAGGGACACCAATGCACGACACCCGTGCCCACTATTTCTTCTATGACATACTTAGTGTAGGGAGATACATCATTCCGTGCTGTAAATAGCATCTTGAATAAGTACACTAGCGTAGAGATGGCCTGTGCTGTTGCTGCATGAAGATCAGTCAATCTACAGCACCCAAAAAGGGATAAGACGATAGATTCGGATTCAATTCTTGCATGACATGCACCTAGTGGGTAAACCAACCCAAGCCTCAACGTCCCCTCCCAATGTCTCACTTCGTCGACCTATCAGCGCCGCCAGCCCGCTGGGCATCTTCAATCAGCCCTCTGTATGTCTCACCGGCCGGAGGAGAACGGGTGAGAAATTGCACGCCAAATCTGCCTCGTGACCCTATTTCCCCATATAATCCTGTCGGGACTTGTTTTGTGCTCCCCGAAAAGTGGTAAGGCCGTTTTTTTTTCTCTCGGTCATACATGATACGAGGGCCAATCTCAGTTGTGATATTTGAGTTGGGATGTCATGATGTTACGTATGCGGTGTGGGATCCCAAGAAAAAAAAGGGGGCGAGATTCCCCTCTCCGGAAAGTGAAGGGAAGGGAAGGGAAGGGGAGCTGAGAGCTGGTTGGATCCGTAAACTTTCATAGAATGGTTCTATTCTACCTATCTAGTGTAGTGTATTGTATGTATTCTGTACAGTAGTGTCTGCTGTATACCATTGCCCACGATTCGCCACGGAGGGAGTTTGCCTGATGACCAACTGATGACAGGCAGAAACGCTCTAACCAAATTACCTCACACGAGCTCGCTCTATCCCTCTCTATCTTGCTCTTTCTCTCTCTCTCACAAGCAAATTCTAAATCCGGAAGTCGACTAATTTAGACCAGACGCCAATCTGTTCAACGCCGCGGCGGCATAGCCGACGTCATTTATTCATAGCACAAATCCCAATGCCCCCCTTGCCTAGCGAAGCTCAAGCTGTCCACATACTTGCTCAACGTGCAGCGGCCTAGTTCGTCGACGTCGCAGTTCTGCAGCGGGATCACTCTATCGTTGATGAGCACCCGCACGAACTCTTCCTCGGTGCCTTTGCACTGCATCTTCTCCACATACATCCTCGCCGCAAAGGGCACGACCCAGCTGGCCGCGTAACCCCCGCTCTTCCTCGGGCTCGCCTTCGTCGTGTTCGAGAGGGGCTCCGTGGCGTTGTAAAGACCCATCGCGCCAAACACACCTGACATGTCATTATCATGACTAAAGTCTGCGTAGAGTATGCTGTCCAATGGGAAGCTCTTTCGAGAGCTGTCCAGAGTGGAATTCGTGCTGGTGGCGTCGGCCACCGGCTGGCCCGTGAGTCTAGCAATTAGCTCATTGACAAAGCCAACGCCTTGGGTTGGCCCTAGTGGGCTGCCGTTAGTGTAGCCGTACCACTTGCCGAGGGACTGATAATAGTCAAAACTATGCCACTCGTCTTTCGTGAACAGACCACAGAATGGTGAAAGATGACCGTCGACGTTTGCGACCGTCTCAAAAGGACATATGTCCATGAGGTGGATGATATCGGAATTTGACAAGTTGGCTCCAGCCAGATTCTTGTTGACCCGCTCCGCAATTGCCGGGACGAACGTGTCAACCCAGATCATTTGGGCAGCGTTCCCAGTATCTGGACCCTCCTCGAAAGCAGTGCAAGTCATCGGACTGAGGGTATTATTGAACCCGTCCTCTTCGGGGAGTATGACTGGCTCATAAGGGTAGGCATCCGGGAATTTGGCCTTCTTGTCTGCCAAGCGAGCCTGGTGGAAGCCCTGCGTCCAGTTCACCGCCGAATCAACCACACGCTGCTGACCGGCGCTCCTGACGAAGGGCGAGACGTTCCTCGCAATCTTCTCATACCGCTTGTAAAATTTGATGCCTGAATTCACGAGCTGTTGCTGGCCAAACACCGTAAGCTGGTCGGCACCCAGCGTGTACTTGTAATCTTTGATGAAATGATAGTGCTTCTCATAACGGGTCACATTGCTGTGGATGTTGTCGATGAGTTTCGCGTATGATAAACTCTTGCCTTCAGTGGGATCGCGAGCTCCATGACGCGATAGTATTTGTGCAAAGGTTACTTCGCACCCCTTGGGGATGTCGTTTGGTATTTCAGACGGCACCGAGTAGTACGGCGCATATTGGCCCCAAGAGTGGGACACGGCTGTTTCACATTGGAATCCAGACTTGACATAATCGCAAGAGTGTCGCTTGCTCGGGCGTCTACTGCTAAAGTTAGTTATGTCGATGAATAGTTGAGAATAAATAATAGTCGTCGACGCACGTGAAGTTTATCGCGAAAGTGCCAATCACCGCCAAGACCAAGGCGACTGCGGCGACCCGGAGGACGGATCTGTGTCGGTTAGCCCATGTCGGGACTCGTCTCCTTGTCTCCTCTTGGCTACCATTTTCGGGGAGAGCGCTGTAGTTGAACTGCTTCGGGCTCACAAACGAAGCAACCCAGTCCTTGAATTCCGAGAGACCCATGATGAAGTTGACGATGAGGAGGTCTCCTCCATTTTACGCGCCGTGATAGACGAGATAAGTGACGGACCCTGACGATGGTTTCAGGCAGGCGTGGGAAATGAGGGCGCGTGCACGCTACCGCTTTATCTCTGGGTTTCAACGCCCGTGCCAGCTGGCGGCGGTCCGCAAAACCTACGCTATTGATTCGCTCATGCTCATGCTCATGCTTATGCTTATGCTTATGCTCATTCTCATCTCATCTCAGCTTCCTTTATCTACTGCATCTACATATTTGCTCACGTAGTGTATGTTAAACGAGGGCGATGGTTTTTGATTATATAATAATTGTCATTAAGGACATCAAATTCATAGTGCCGTTTCAATTACCGGTACCTAAATTCCCGGCGCCCTAGGCTGTCTAAGCGGGCGAGACCATGGTATCAAGAAAAACAATAGAGTCAGCCATCCTTCTATCAATCCGTCCAGACTTCACGCCAGAGCCTGATGTATCTTTCCACTCTAATTGTTGCTCGTCGCCGTTTGGCGAGTTCGAAAATTAAGTAAATTGGTATCTCAGCACCAATCCGTAAAATTCTATGCTACAAAATCGTATTAAAAAGCAACACCCACACCCTTCTGATGCTGGAACTGAATGGGTTCCTGCAAGCCGAACCGAGGCGCTATTGGCGGACTAACCAAAGGCCTTGGCGTTGCAGGGCTGCTGGGTGATAGGCTCGTGAGTATTGTTTGCTCTTCAACCGTCCAGTCGGAAACGGTGCTCTCGCTGTCAAAGCTAGAGCGGCGGCTTGGTTCTGGACGTGCGACTTGATAAAAGCCCTTGCTACCTGTCACGGGCTTGGGTGCGTTCGTGAGAGAATCAAGACTAATTTCTTTCTTGTGCTCCGCGCCGGCGGGGAACAACCAGCTTGATACTCTGGAAAATGACTTCTTCTTGCGTAAAGGAGGGCGCAACCGAAGTGGTAATGGGGGTGGCGGGACTCGTCCTTCCAGCTTTCGTGACGAGTTTGCCTGATACCGTGTGCGAGTCGGTGGCTGAGTGGACGTGTTTTGTATTTGGTCCGAGCTAAGTCGCTCACTAAATGACGGCGCATTGGGTGGCATGGCCGGTATCTCTGGCATGGGCTCCATTTCTGCCATGACGGTTAGACCACACTGCTGGAACGACTCTGTATGGCGATCAGAGCACAAACCTGGCTGTCCATAAGCGGTAGAGGGCCTGCTACTGCTATAGATCGTCTGCCTCTCGACAATGTCGTCGATTTGTTCTTGTAGCCTATCCCGCTCTAGCATCGCGTTGGCAACTCTTTCCACCAAGTCCTCCATAATAGGAGGTGGTGGCGGCGATGGTGTTATAAAGCCTCTCGTCCTCGCAGGCGGAGGTCGCTGGGGCGTACTCGTATTGGAACGGGGTGACTCGAACACAGACCCACCATTCACTGGTCGACGGGGTATACTAAACGAAACCGACGAGTAACTTCGTTGGTGGGATATCGCAGGGCTATCGGAGTCACTGGGGCTTGAGACAGCATAAGCCCGCGGTGGCGGCGTCACAGGCGGGCTAGAATATTGGAGATGAGGGAGGATAGGCGAGAGCTGAGTATCCGACATGTTTAAATTCAGCTCAAGTGGGCGAAAAGACGCTGACGGAAGTTTCAGCTGCGACGATGTACTGCCTGGAAACTGGAATGATTCTGAATAGACATGGCGAAAGTTGGACGGTCCCGATATTTGCGGCCTGCGCAGTAGAGAGGCATCAGATGACAACAGTCGATTTCTCGCCGAGAAACTACTCCAGCCAGATCTTCGCCTCCTCTTTGGAGCCTGCTCTTGTTTGAATACGTCTGACGTATCTCCTAATGGCGCCGGGTTGGGGCGCGGCATGAATGAAGGTTCATTATGAATAATAGAGAACGAATTATTATCAATCTCGTCACGGCTATAAGGCTTATCGTCGAGATGGGAGGCCACGGGCTGGCAACACTGGAGAATACAATGGGACCATGAACTGAACATCCCACTAAGAGCTTTCATGATGGTAACAGCATGTCGGGTGGAGGGAAAACGAGGGACGGCCAGCGGTCGGGTAGGGATGGTAAATCACGAGCACGCAAGGAGATCATGGCAATGCAATTCCGGGGTAGCTAAACAGCTTTATGGGAAGTCCTAAGCTTTTCCATTGTGTACCTTATTTCCTATTAGGCTCTAAGCCGTCTAAGCAGCTGAGCGGGCGGATGGGTTTGGGCCTCACATTGGGATGGCCTCGGATGGAGAGTGTTGACGGTTTGGATGCAGCCGTCCGACGCGGTGATAGGCTGCGAGGGCCAGGGCGTGGACCAGTCGGCGCTTACGGACCGGGGTGGTGTGGGAGAGGCGATGGCTGGCGGCACACACCAACTCGCAGACCCCACCGCGTGTTAGATGACAGATGCGCCATAGCCAGTGCAATGTCTTAGAATGCCTTGGTTGTGTTTCCTCTAGAAGGGCTTAGTCGCCCACCTTGACGGTTCTGTGTGGTCATCTTGCCACAACGCAGCAGACGGGGTGTGTCCAGGTGTGTCTCGTGGGCCGCACAGATTGGTCACCCCTTGTAGCATCTAGGGACTACCCGTAAGGGACCGCGTAGAAGCATGTCTCTCGTCATCCCCGAGGCCGTGGTGTCGAGTGGACAGGACGCGTGCTTGGAAGAAAGGGCCTACCCACCAAGGTCCGGAGAGCCAAGGCCAGAAGTTCGTCCGAGGAGGGTATGGAGCTCTCAAGCCACTGCGACAAAGCAAATGCTTAGCGTCGCTTGCTAACTACCACTAGTAGAGTTCTTCATCATCATCATCATCAGAGTCGGACGGGCAAGTGCATACACATACAGTGCTCGCGTGTTACGTGTACGACGTTGTGCAGCAGAGCGTTGAAACCCTACTGTATGTAAGTCAGACTACCAACCAGCACGTTGAAGGAGAGAAACCGTCTGTTTGTTTTCATCCATACGGCAACTCGCGTCAAGCAAAAACAGTGGAGAGGAGGATTTGTTAAGTGTATGTATGTATGCGCTGTCAATGTTATTTTTTGTTTTTGGGACCTTTTTTAAAACATGTTTATCGGGTCTCGAGCAATAAGCGTCACGGTCAGAGGACAGACATCAGTAGCAACAGAAACGCAACGGCCGCAACGAGGCGTCATCGGCATCTTGAGACGAGACGGCCGGATGGCTGCAGCCCGACATAATTAATTTAGAGAATAGGAAAAAAAAAAACAATATGATAATTGAATGATGATTGCTCTATGCAAGCGCCCCAATAGATTAGACGAGATAGAGATGGGGATAGAGAGGCGGTTGGAAATTAAGTAGACCTGACTAGGTAGTTAGAGCAACCCGACCATGAAACGAATGGGTTGACTTCCATGATCTTGCCCTGGCTACAGCCCTAGCACCAGGTGGTAGGCGGTAATAGTTGCCGGGGTCCCTGTAACTGCTCTAACTAGGCCTTGCGGGTACCTACTTCTACAACTCCAGGTTGCTGCCCAGTGTCTTAGTTCTTTCTATGCAAGCCACAGCTACACAGCACAAAGCAAAGAGAACATGGCTCGTGCACGCGGCACTTCAATACCTAGTAATGCTTGATGCTTGCGGATGTATGGGTTACAACACTATTCCTTACATATATATAATCTTCAAGCCTATTGCATACGGGGGTACGGGTACCTGCCTAGGTACCTAAATAGAACATTAAGTGGGGTGTGCCTGTCTAAGTGCTCGCAAGTTGCCAAGACCGAGAATGACAGGTTGTTAACTCCATGAAATCCATTGTGGAACATTCAGACGAAATCTCGCGTTAACTCGAACTTCTCTCATATCATACAACTAATTAACCGTCCAATCCCCTCGTGCCGTGTCTCGGGCCTTGTTATTGTCCACAGGATCTCTTTCCAAAATTACCACTCTGAGATAGTCGGTCTGTCTGTACGAGCCATGCAAAATCCCAATGCTGGTCCGGGGGGACCTGGCGGTCCCGGCGGTCCTGGAGGGCCGGGAGGCATGCCAATGGGTCCCAATGGAATGCCGATGCCCTCGCCTCAGCAGATCCAGGCGATGCAGGCCCAGCTGGCCGCCGAAGCCCAGAAACACGGCATGACAGTCCCCCAGTTTGTCGAACACATCAAGGCCCAACGGATGGCCCAGATCCAGCAGATGCAGATGCAGCAACAAAGGCAAGCCGGCCAAGGAGGTCCCCCGGGCGGCCCCCAAGGACAACCTCAAGGACAGCCGGGACCACCGCCGCCGGGGATGCGACCTGGCATGCCCCCTCAGGGACAGCCTCAACCCATTCGACCCGGCCCGCCAAACCCCGTCGCCATCGCGCTCGCCAACTTCCTGCGCAGCCAACCCCTAAAGCCGCGAACCTGCATCATGAATGGAGACCGGAAGGATATGTTTAGAGGTATGTTTTGGCGCGACAAAGCGGTCTCTCTCGACGCTTCAACAACTAACGCGGCAATCTAGTCAAGCGAGCCCTTCGCGCCCTCGAATCCCCAGCGTACGCGAAAGCCCGCGCCAAGAACCCCGCGCTACCTGAGATCAAAGACCGCGCATCGCTCGAGAATACCTTCAAGCTCCTCCCCATGTCCATGCTAGCACTACGAGTCACCAAGGTCGACCCTCATGAAGGGCACAACCATGCGCCCAAGAAGGCGAAGCGCCAAAAGGGTTTATGGACGGTCAAAGTCGAGCCTCAGCAGGAGGCCGGCGACGATATGTACTACGTTTGGCTGTACGAGGGTAGCCAAATCATGCGCAAGGTCTACGCCGCTCTCGCTCTAGTAGTGATATTCCTGGTCGTTCTATACCCCCTGTGGCCGTTGGTTCTGCGACAGGGTGTCTACTATCTCAGCTGGGGATTCTTGGGCCTGCTCGGCCTCTTCTTCCTTATGGCCATCTTCCGCGTTATCTTGTTCTGCGTTACCTACTTCGTTGCCTCCCCTGGACTATGGCTGTACCCCAACCTATGGGAAGATGTCTCCTTCATGGACAGCTTCCGACCCGTCTGGGCTTGGCATGACGTTCGTATCTACCTACTGATTCTCTGTGATGGTGCAAGATGACTAACACACGCTATAGACCGCAAAGCCCAAGAAGAAGAAGAAGACGGCGATGAACTCCGAGTCAGCTGCACACTTCGCAGGCTCGATAGGCGAAGCTGCTCCCGCTACTGCTACGACGACGGCAACAACCACGCAGGTACAGATGTCTCCGCAACAGCGAAACGCCTACATAGCACCACAAGTAGAGGAGCTTGATGAGTAGGCGGATAGAGATTGCATTGCATTGCGCTAAATCGGCGTTGGAGGAGTATCTAACTAGGGCATCAGCGCCCGTGTAAAGTAAGGCTAGTGGCGATTAAAACTGCATAGTAATAGGTAGCCTAAAAGATTGGAATGTCACGTTTAATTTGGTCTATTTGTATAGCGAATGCGTTATCATTATGCATTATGGACTCCCAGAGGATAAAAACCTCGTTCTATATCCAGTGCCAGCAAATAAGCCCAGAAGGCCCAACGCTTCGCGCTTAGTGTGCAACGGAATGCGGCGTCCGCTCGTAATACCAAACCGCATTCTTCGAGGTCGCGCAGCTCGTCGCCTTCCCGCTGACGTCGACCGGGACGCCATCGACGCGCTGGACGCGGCCGCGGACGTGGTAGTAGTACCACATCTCGGAGAGGACCGTGTAGCCGTTGTCCAGCGAGCCCTTGCCGGCGGCCGTCTCGTTGAACTTGGGGCCCGAGCAGCCGATATAGGGCAGCTTGCCGAACTTGTGCGCGAGCGCGCGCTGGATCTGCGACACCGAGTACGCGGTGCGGTTGGACGGCCGGACGCCGCCCTCGGCGAGCCACCGCCATGTAGGTAGGGCTTGGTAGTACGACACCACGGTCTCGAAGAAGTCGGTCACTTCGGCGTGGTCCGCGTACGCCGGCCCGTAGCACTCGGTGTCGAAGCTGCTGAAGCAAGTCGCGTGCTTGCTGAATTCGTGCGCCCAGAGGACCCAGCTTGGCTGGTTCTGCCCGAGCCAATACCTGTAAGGAGGGGGGAAAGGTTAGGGGAAGATCAGGAGAAGGTGGCGGTGAGGGAATTGGTTTCGTACTTGTTCATAAAGGCCAGCAAGTCGTACTTGGCGAACTTCTTGATGAAGTCGGAGATTGGCGCCCCGGTCCAGGCTGGAACGGGTGTGCCATCTGCGGTTCCGGTTGTGGTGTTCGGGGCCGGGAAGGGGTCGTATTGGCGCCTAGTGGAATATTAGAGATTTGTTTTCTGCTAGGAACTCGCATTTGCTAGTGTTGTCTCTTACTTCAAGTCACAGTACTGTGTGTATGACCCTATTCGAGGGTGTTAGACGGTTCTAGAAGCTATGTCGGGGAATCTTATGGACCGCATACCATTGCAGAAGTCTGTCCGTCCAGCACGCATTAGCAATTGATCCGCCACTTGGAAATCGTAGGTGAGGTCTCACCAGGCCATAGACCGTGGATCGTCCACGAGTCCTTGGGGAGTAGCTGTCCTGTGGACTCAAGGCCGGTATAGGTGTTCCAGAACTGGGTTTGCAGCTACAGTTCCCGCCAAGTTGTCAGCACATCGCCCCTATTCCTCTCTACCACTCCTTCCCACGCCAATTGCAATTGGGACATCCTTACGATGAGGCCTCCGTACGTCTCGGCACAGCACTAGAGAACTCGGAGTCAGTTATCACTATTCTGAGTAGATTTAGGAGGACTTTAGAAGCTTCTAGGCACTGTATTGGCCCTAAAAGGATATATTCTACTTGAAAAGTAGCCGAAATAAGAAGAAAATGACTCCGAGAACTCCTTACTGTGTCCACGAGATCGGGCTCCGCGCGGGAGGAGCACGACAGCACAGGTTCCACTGTGATTCGATAATTAGCTTCCTACACTACAATTGAACCAAGTCGAGATGGGAATTCCACGCGCTCACCGAGACTGCAGGTGTGGTTGGCGGTGCTCAATCCGGGATACAGTCCACCGAGGACGCCCTGGGAGAAGATGGCGAGAGCAAGGACTCCTCGCGCAGCAGACATCTTGACAGGCAAGGCAAGACAACGACGCAATTGAGGATCACAACACGAACACAACAGGCGACGACAACAAGGGACAACAGCAGCAACAGTCTACCGGTACTCTACAAACTTAACGGCGTTGGCGACGCTTTTATTTATTTTATTTGCCCCCCGGATACTACCCGGAGATCAATATTAAAATACGCATAGTTCCCATATTCGATCTAGATCCGAGCAGCTGGGATAAGCCAAGCTTGCTCGAATAGGGAGCTCGCGTGCATCGGGCAGGGTCCAGCGACGAGATAGGAAGCTTGGTGACATGGGCACGACAGGGCCTCGACATGGGGCACAACGCGCGCCAAGACTCCCCGGCGAGCTATTGATCCCCCCACCTGATCGAGATAAGGCCTCTGAGAGGCCAATTCGCCCGGCGCCTCATCTGCGGTAGCGTGCTGAGCGCCCGGGGCTACCGTCCGTCCGCATTGGCGCGAGCAAAAACCGTTATCGGTCAGGCACGCAGCAAGCAAGTTTGGTGGTCGGCGTTGGCCGTTGACGAGAGAGATGAAGAGATGAAGCTTGGATAGCTTCGATGTTGCCAAGATCGATATCTATATCTCGGCCCTCTCACGCATTGCTACTATACCAAACAATACCAACCGCCCGCTTCTTTAGTGTCGAATGCCACGTGCAAGAGCGCACATGGCTTATTCTATACCAGGCACAGGCGGCCGGATCTGGCCGGATGCAATACAACACAATGCAGTAATTCGCTTCGCTTGATGGCCGCTATACTGGCCCGGAGAGCGACCGGGGGTTGGTTCGAGAAAAGAGAAAGAATGAGAGTCTGGATCTATAATTGCGCCTCTATCAGATCATCATTCTATTTCGCTTCGTAAACTCGTCAACATACAGCAACGCGGCTGTCTATCTATATACTCATCAATCAGTCAATTCGTCCATGAATCTTCCGAGGTCTGTGAAGGGTCTCTCTATACGCGAGTACACAAGTAGGTGCATGAATGTCTTATCACGAGACTAACGGGTTTCTCCGATCGCTTCACGATAGTTGTTTATAGAAAAAGACGTCTTCCACCATGTTTCCCAGGGGACCGATAGAGCAGCCCGGGAGTCTGCCATACTCTACATAGCCGAGCTTCCGGTATATGCCCTCTGCTGGACTCCCGACCTCGGTACTGAGCATCTATTTATTTTTTGTTTTCAAAGGTCAGTCCACACACATGACAAGAGATCAAAACTTCAGGGCTGAGAATGCCGCTATCTTACGATGAGCTTTCTCCCTCTATCGGCCGCCTCTTTCTCAAGTACTTGCAACATAGCCTTGGCAGCCCCTCTCTGCCGAAACGTCGGGCTGACCATGAGCTTCTCGAGAGATCCTTGGTGCGTGAACGTCTCCGTCTGCGGCAAGCCCAGCATCACCACACCTTTGAGCTCCGGGCCCTTGACCGGAGATCCGGGTTCGGATTCGTCGAGCTGGATGACGATCAACCGTGTGCCTCTACCAACATCTCCTATCGCGTCCCTCCAGAATGCGAGCAGCTTGGCGTTGTCAAGGGGCGGCAGAAACGTCGCGACCATGTTGTCGTGGTTGATACAGGCGGCATGGATGGCCGCTAGATAGGGCACGAGATGCGCATCGTTGTTCGGCGATAAGAGTCTCACCGTAGGCGTCGACATGATTGTATGATATCTGGGTCAGGTAGACAGGTAGGTAGAAGGCAGGCCTCTGTAATTGTATGATTAGATTACTCGACTATGAATAGACCCTCGAACGAGCGACCGGGACCTTTGCCGACTACCTGACCTAACCTAACCTAAATGATTGTGAAGTGAAGCTTCGCAAAGTGTTGCCCTTGGAGTCGGCACATTGGCGTACCTTCCCACTCCTTTTAGGTGACATCTGCTAAAACTCTTGCTCCATCGTCACCCGACCAGGCCCGATCACCCGCGCCGCAGCTAGCCGTCAGGCCCCGCAAAGTATAAATATATTTTAAGCTTAGTGTTCCTTACCCAGGTATTCGCGAAGTGTTGAAATAATCGTTTACCACCCAAGGGGAAAAGGAGAGAAAAAAAAGATGTAAAAAAGAATGATAACAGAAGAAAAGAAAAACATACAACACCAGGGATTCGCTGGTCGTCACCGACCCAACTACTAATCTGGCAGTATCTGGCTTAGCTATGGGGGAGCGGACGGGACCCCGCGTTTTCCAGATCTTATGGTCGTATGTACCAGCTAGAGCCTCAAACTTGATCTATATAGATAGTAGGTGTAGCCTACTAACCCAAGTTAACCTAACCTTGTATAGGTGTGCTTCTTTATATAACATTACACTATCTCTACATTCACACTTTACTTGCTTTTAATATGAATGTTAATAAGAGGATGTGTAAATAAATACGACCCGACAAAAACCGTCGACGGCGAAAAAGTTATAATAAATCTCGTTACAGAGTATGTCTCAAAGTCCGGTACAATATTTGACTAGGTACCTAAGTTTTGATCTTAACAGTATCTAGGATCTTATATACAGAAGCAAAGGAAAAAAGAAAGAAATCATACATAGTACGTGTATGTTTCCTTATACGCAAGTCCACTAACTCTAACACCTCTAAACAAAAAATGGATGTGGCTTTAGATCTCATAAAAAGGCAATTGTGAAAATAAAGCTGGATTAGACGAAGAATACCAGGCTAGGGATAATTTCCAGAAGACCTAGCCTAGCTCTGTCCCTCACTCGCGCCAGCATTATCATTCGCCGACCCGCCTTGAGTATCTCCCGTACCAGCGCCATCGCCCTCCTTCTCCTCAGGCATCACCTGGACCCGATGAGGGATCTCAAGCGAGTACTCATCCCGCCACCGCGGTCTGCAGATCAACTCGCAGTCGTCACAGAGGCGGTACCCGTATCCCGCCCCTTCTCTCCCGCACCACCTCACCACGTCCTCAGAGGTCGAAGGCGTGTTGTCGCAGCTCTGCCAGTGGCCCTGGGCATCCAGCACAATGGTATCGCACGGGTCCACCGCCTCCGTGTACGTGTAGTGCCTGGCGTCGCCGGTCATCATCTTGCCGAAATGGGGGTAGTTCTCGGCCGCGTCCTTCGAGTCGAAGATGTGGGCGAGGGCGCAGAACAGGCAGTCGCATGTGACCGAGACGTAGAGTAAACTTCCACACATCGTACTTGGGAGTTTCAGGTAGGTTAACTTGCTTTTTTTCTCTTTCTTTCTTTTTCGCGCTATTTGTTGGTATTCACGCTTAAAATTATGGCGAAAGGATGGCTAGGACTAGGGAAATTAGGACACATATACACGTAATTCTTTATGTCTTCATTGTATAAGTGCTGTTTGATACGGCTTAGGGATAAAGGTGTAGACAAAGCAATGGTTAGGTCAGGATAATGGAATCGTAACTTACGAAAGACAGAGAGCTTGCCAGCCCAAGCCTGAGCTTACCGGGTACGAGATACTTGTTGTTGGCTCACACTGAGATCTTCTCTATGAACCCTGTTATTTCGAGATAGTAGATGCCCGATACCAAATAGGCCCCTAATTAGCGGAGTAGTGTAAGTGGTTCAGTTAATTAAGTTATTAGAATCAGAGTCTTAGGCAGTTATGGTGACTTCTATGCGGCTGCGTGTTTCCTCGCATCGCTGCCTACCCCTCAAACCTAAGATAGCCTGTTGTAGAAATGCATCATTTGATACACTGCTCTATCTAGATTACTTTTTACACAGGGCTCTCACAGATAACTTGTAACATGTTCCTGGGCCGCGAATACTATACGTAGGGAGTATCTTTTCGGGTATTCTTACTAAACTAGAAGCTAAACTGACAAGGAACAACGCGCTTCTTATCTATGATTACAAGGAGGTATACGTGAATCAAGAATCGACCGACCAGCCTTCCATCCCTCTTCCCCACGACCAAGACCCGAGGAAACCCAACAAGGCACCGAGGTATCAACTTAAGGGAAAACGCCGCCTTGTTGTCCCAACTTTCCTCTCCAACGCCGACTACCACCCCTGTTAAATGCCGTTCGCGAGAATACATGACTAGGAATAAGAAAGAATAATGAGTTTTGCAACTCAAGATTTGTACAGTGACTCAACCCACTGCTATCACCACGCAGCTAGGCCGTATAGGGTACCATTTGATGAGTGACCCTGAGGACTACCCGGACCAACCGGAGTGTCCACCTCGAAAGCCGCCAAAATATCGAGGCGGGAAGAAGAATCCACCAATAGGGCCACCAAAAAGAAAACCAGCATAGGCGCCAGCACATCGTTTTCTAGTAAGGAGTGCTTTTCGTCTCCCGCTGGCGCTTGACAACATAATATGTAATCAAGCTCTTTGGGTCGTCGCGGACCGTCTTCATACATTCCCAGAACTTGGCATCTCCAAGGCGCGCATGAAGTGCAACGCATAGCTGAACCGCGTCCATGCGCACGCCGCTTTCTTTGCTTTCTAGACATCGGGTCGCAAGGCTCGCGAGCCCAGCAACTTCGCGCTCTGTCGGGACGAATGAAGTATGGGACTCGATGAGTTCCTTTAACACATGCAAGCCCATGCTCATGCCACGGTAACCCGCTGTGTCAAGGTCCATTTGGCTGAGGGAGCGCGTCATTGTTACGGTGATCTCGGCAGCGTCACCAATGTGCACTAGCTCATCTGCAAGAAGTTCGAGTCCTGCGACGATATGTGTACGGGCATCATAACAGCTCCGTGTACGTAGCAGTGCTTCCAGGCCTCGCGAGATATGAGGCTGAAAGCTGTCGCTATGCATCTTCAGGAGAAGTTTTATGGTAGCGAGTACCTGTGCTTTGACATCCTGTACCTTTTGGGGCGCAAGACCGTCAAGAGGGGACTCAAGATACTCAAATAACCCCACTAGAAGCGTATTAAACTTGTCGTCGCCGAAAGGCAGTTTATTCTCGCGAATGAGACTTTGCAACTTGCGGAAACCGTGCACGTCCAAGGTTTGGCCCTTCACCCGCGTGATACCACTATCAAGCAGACGAGAATTTTGGCGTGTCTTCTCAGGAGAGGAAGGGGGAGCGGTGTTATGAATTTCCGTTAGGACTTGTGATAGCTTAGCTACGTCTTCATTCACAGGGATATCTTCAAGTGCAGGCCGTTCTGTAGACTTGTTTGATTGCGGCTGGGTCGCCGCCTGGTCTTCAACGAAGGGGTCCTCGTATACTTGTAGTGGTTTCGACGGGGTTGCTTCGGGTGTGCTGGGTTGTATTGTGCTCTCTTCTTTTGGTGACTCCGGCGGGGGGTCATGATGAGCCGGTGGGGGAGAAGCAACTTCCGGTGAAGGAAGCTGGGCAGCCTGAGAGGGTATGTTCTCAGGAGAGATGACAATTCGGGGGGACGAAGGCTGTACGCTTTCTTCCAGGCTCTCAATGGGTGGCACGGAAACAAATGTGAGATTCTCGTCCTTAGAAGGACTACTTGACGGAAAATGGCCGAGTGTCGTTTTGGCTTTGACGGGACTTGGCTTTGGAGAAGCGACAGCTTTACCCACTGGGGCTTTGGATGGTGTAGGAATGCTCGCACTCGATTCGCTCGCCGTTGCCGCATGACCAGGACGAGTTCTTGGTGCCGTCCTCCTAGGTGACCCTGATATCGTCTTGGGGGTGATGGCTTTGGACTTGATGCTTTCTGGACTTGACCGTTCGGCAGATGGCCCGTCGTGGGTTCGGACTGAATAGGGTCCCGCCGTGGCGGGCCGAGCGGCTATCTCGGGTCGTCTCCTGGTTGGCCGCATGGGTGCCACGGACATACCGCCGTGTGACTTCATTGAAGACTCTGGTCGAGTTCGAGTCGCGGGCTGTGTTGATGAGGTGGTGGGGCCCGTCCGCACTGGGGATATTGTCGCCATTGCGGATCCTGGTCTCGCCGGGAGGTTTCTGGTAGCTAGGGCTCTCTTCTGTGCCATCATTGTCTCACGTAAAGAGGGTTTAGAGCTGCCCATAGTACTCTTGGAGAGACCCAAGCCGGGCCTAGCAGCTGGCTCTGTCTTCTTGGGCGAATTTGGATTGTTTGGATCCTTCTGAAGAAGCTTTTGTGCTGTAGAGTCAAGGCCGTCCATGATTGTCTGAGCCCGGCTATGCCAAATACCCGCAAATGCCCAGTAGGTAGATCGCATTTTCTCACGAACGCCCGGGTTCGGATCATTTAGGCCTTTCTTGATGCACTTCTCAATCAGATCTAGGCCGCCGCCATGCTCAAGATGGTTTTTGTGGTGGGCCTCTTTCTTTAGCAAAGTCTTTAGCCATCCGGTAGCGTAGACCCTCGGTTGTACATTCTTATCCTGGCAGGCAGCCCATATGTGTTGCATGATCCTAACAGTGTATGTTGTCCTGCCGACAAGTGTATCAACGGATGAATTAGCCAATTGCGAGCTTATCTTTTTCGTAGCTGCGCAAAGCTTGATAAAAGTCTGCATCAGCAACTCCACCATCGGGTCGATTCCGGGGCCAAAGGTAATGGCTAGATCCTGAACCAAAGCACAACCCTCTTTAGACAAACTTGTCCGGAGCGAATTGACGGCCTTGATGATACCATCAAGTAGACCCCGGCAGCCAGTAATTAGCACATCGGGGAAATCTGTCGTGGCATTTCCAGCGATTAGTCTCCGTAGTTTTGACACGCTCTCTTCTCGCTTCATCCAATTCTGTTCTGTCTCTTTGCCCTCAAACCACTCGTGCATGCCCTTGATGATATCGTCGAGTTCGCGTTGGGTGTTTACGTATGTGGGCTCGACTGATTCCGGCTTCGCTTCAGGGAGCATTGGTGTCGTAGGTCTTTCGCTCGCGGCGACGTTGGATCGAACTTGAAGAGCAGATGCCGGACGAGATTCGGGATCAGCCTTCGTACCGGCAGGATTTAACTCCTTTACAATCGCTGATTCTATGGCAGGCCGTACTTTGAAATTCTTCAATTGCCTCTTTAGATCGGACTTTGCCGCGTTTGGGGCATCCCTATAACATAGTTAGAAAATTGAATACTGATATTGCTAAGCTACGACGTACCTGAAAAGTTCGATGACGGTTGCTTTAGCGGCATCGCGCACCATACCATCTGCATCTTCAAGCAGCTCCATCAATGTCGGAACGTAAGATCGAAACTGTAATCCATGATCTTTGTGCATCTAAGTCGAGTTAGCGAACCTCCTTCTGATCGGATATCGTCCGAGTGGATGCGCATACCTGAAGTAGCCATTGCATGCTTGCTTCCTTAGCTCTTGGATTCTTGCCGACCATCGCGGTGTTACGAACGAATCGCTCGGCGTCGGCGGGTACGTGGGCGTACATAGTGGCCATAGCTTGTATGGCCAGTGTCCTGAACTTGTCCTTCTGGTCGCCCATCTTTTCGACGATAAGGGGCAGGGTCTGTTTGGCTTCCCTAAGCAAGTACTTCGGTTCCTGGCGCGAGAGGCGCGTGAGCAAATGATTTAGCGCAGTGAATCCAGCGTTGACGAGTGCGGCGTGCTGGGATGCCGAGGCCTGTCGCAGACCCTCGAAGACAGGCGCGACGCAAGAATCGGGTACATTGTGCTGCTTGATACCGGACTTGATAGCAGTGACGTACTGGACCTTGGCATCGACGGTGGTCTCTTTCTTCAGGATCGCGAGCAGGCCTTGGACCTGGTCATCGGTGAGTTTTTCGGCCATGATCCCCTAGGATCGAGGATCAGGCAGAATGCGCGGGCACAATGCGCTATTGCTTTGTCAATGACGGCGGCGGCGGCGGCGTTCGGGTACTGGTGTCGGTACTACTAGGATTTTCTGAATGCGGAGATTGGATTCGGGGGATGTCTTGATAGCCGAAAGCCAATCCAATGTCAAAGGGGTGGGTGGATGGATGGATGGTGTGGCAGTCGGGCTGCAGCTGTCAAGCACAACTCTCAGACTAGATCCAGCATTTGTTGGACTTGTTTCAACGCTGGAGACAATTATACTAATTGAGGTATTAGAGCTTAGGAATTGCGTGTCTGAGTTTGAGGGGTTGTGGTTGTGGTGGGTTAGTAGTGGTTAATGACTCCCATATGTTCGTCGGTATGTTGTTGATAGGTAGGTAGGTTATCGACCTTGGTTGGGTGACAACAACAAAAATATTGATTTGACAATTGTCGCTGACTTGCTGTTGCCGCAGTGCCCCCATGTTGGATGTGGGGTCATCTGGCCAATCAGGAGTCGAAATGACTACCACGTACCCCTGCTGTGGCCCCTGTGTTGCCCCGCCGAAGCAGGGACCTACGGGCTAGGAGCGGTACTTAGTGCGGATTGAATGAGGGGCAGCACTACAAGTACGGAGTAGGTACCTAGGTAGTTACCTGGTAGTTAAGTGATGCCAGAACTGTAACCGCGAGAACCTTCTCAATTGAGACTTATAAATCAAGCCGATGCCATGATATGTCTTAGTCATTTGCAAAAATCTATCTTCGTGATTTTTAAAATATCGCGATGATCATATGTTACTTATAAAATATCATCAATTGAGGCAATGTATGCTCTTTGGTTGGGCAACTGGAGTCCTGACCGCCGTATATCGTAAGCCAGGTAGGTGAAACGGTGCTGAGTGTCAATTAATCCCAGCTGGCTTTTTGCGCCCCCAGACAAGCTGGATCCCATTAGTTTTTAGTTCTAGGCATCATCACACTCCCACAGCAACGCGAACAACATCTCTATCTATATACCTGTTCCTCCTCTCCTCAACATAGATAGCTCATCTCACATATTTAGCTCGCAGCCCCC
This sequence comes from Nemania abortiva, assembly GCA_022578505.1. Classification (NCBI taxonomy): domain Eukaryota; kingdom Fungi; phylum Ascomycota; class Sordariomycetes; order Xylariales; family Xylariaceae; genus Nemania; species Nemania abortiva. The sequence goes on from MU392673.1 coordinate 52,384, forward strand.
TCCTTGTCGCTCACAATTCTCATGTCCCTACCCCCGGACACTACACCTGTACCAAGGCCCATCTTCTTCCAAGACATGTCGCCCGCAGACTCGACGTCCAGATCGGCTCCGGCGCCAACATCCACTACACTCCCTGAACGTGTCAAAGAAGAAGCACAGAGTCCAGGCGACAAGACACCCTCATCAACCGATGATGTCTCGCCATCTACCAAAGAATTTCCTCAACCACATCTACGACTTCACCTAAATGATATCACAGACGACGGGACGTCGATCTTTTTATCTAGCATATCCCCGTCAACTCTCCTTCCCTCTGCCGTATCGCAGGTTCAGAAGGCTCTATATGTTCACCCGGACGAGGTATTCCACATACCCAGCACCCGCAGCGTGACCCTCATAGTCCGCCCTATGGGTGGTGTAGCATACACCACGGGGGTTGACCTGGATCCTGAGCAACACAAGGAAATTCATTTCTCATCTCACTACGTAGCGTCAATCTCACCTGAAAGGCGTAGCCACGAGATCGAAGGTGTCTTGGTCCATGAGCTCGTGCATTGCTATCAGTACAACGGGCGTGGTCATGCTCCAGGCGGACTAATAGAGGGCATCGCAGATTGGGTGCGTCTGGGGGCCGGCCTAGCCCCACCGCACTGGCGAAAAGGCGAGGAGGTCGAGGGGAAATGGGACGCTGGATATCAGCACACGGCGTACTTTCTACAGTACCTTGAGGAGAGATTTGGGGAGGGCACCGTGAGGCGGCTGAATGAGGGGTTGAGGACTAGCAAGTATGAGGAGAAGCCTTTCTGGACCGGGATACTGGGCGGACCCGTAGAGCAGCTCTGGGAAGACTACAAGAAGCAGACAACCGAGGGTAAAGGTGACAAAAAGGGCAACGAGAAAAGCGACGAAAGCTGAATGATGGCTGAAAAGCTGAAAGATCTAGAACCAAGCCCTTGCAAATAGAATTCTTGCTTGTAATGTCCCTTAGATAGCCGCGGATCGGGCCATACCGAGCACGCAAGCAGAGAAATCTTCATGTTATCAGAGTTCGGTCGCTTCCATAGGCCGTGCCATCTCCATCAAGACCAATCACGCAAGGTTTTCCGGCGGCCAAGCCCCTGGTCACATCGGGGTCTCGTGGATGTCGCCATCGGGGTGGGTCATCACCCAAACCTACCGGTGCCGCGACCTGCCACATACGGCTGGATATAATAGGTGAGAATGTCCTCGGATATGTAGTACAAGACTTGAACTATCTTCGCCACGCCGGCCTCGAGTCAGACTGAAAATATCTCACCCAAGCCAACATGGCCGAGAAGACTTCCCAAGAAGGCCCCTCTATAGAGGCGGCGCCGGTCAAGCGATTATGGTATCGCACGACCCTATTCAATGCCATTGTCATAGGCGCCGTCGGCTTTATAGCACCTGGCCTCTGGAACGCCATGAACCAACTAGGAGCCGGAGGCGCAGAGAAGCCCTATCTTGTCAACGCCGCCAATGCCCTCGTTTTCGGCATCTTGGGCATCATGTGCATCTTCGGCGCGCCCATAGCAAATCGCATCGGGCTCAAGTGGACGCTATTCTTTGGCGTCGTCGGATACCCCATCTACTCAGCCGGCCTCTATCTGAATAACCGCTACGGCGTCGAATGGTTGGTCCTTGTCGGCGCAGTGACATGCGGTTTTAGTGCTGGATTGTTCTGGGCCAGCGAGGGCGCCGTGGCGCTCGGGTATCCCGAGCCCGGCAAGAGGGGGCGATATCTTAATATCTGGCTGTGGTTCCGCACCGGCGGTCCCCTTGTCGGAGGCGCTATCGTCCTGGCCCTCAACCACGACGCAAACTCCAAGAGGAAAGGCAAGGTCAGTTATGAGACGTACCTGATCTTCACCGCCCTGCAATCAATCGCTGCCCCAGTGGCGCTTCTCCTGTCTCCGCCGGAGAAAGTTCAACGTTCCGACGGGAGCAAGGTCATCATCCGAGCCGAAGCGACGTTTAAGGCGGAATTGAAGGCCCTGTGGAAGACGAGCACGCGGAAAGACATCCTACTCCTCTTGCCTATCTTCTGGGCGGCGTACTTCAACCAGTACTCGGGAAATTTTCAGACGTACTATTTTGGCGTCCGAGCCCGGGCGCTGATCGGCTTTACGTCGAACTTCGGGACGCTGCTCTCGTCGCAGCTCATGAGCACACTGCTCGACTACAAGGGAATCTCCGTGAAGAAGCGCATCTTTTGGGGATTCTGGTACGCAGTGGCCCTGCACATCACCGCTTGGACCTACGGATGGGTCGTCCAGGAGAAGTACACGGCCAACCCTCCTGCCTACGATTGGGAGGACAAGGGCTTCGTCGAGGGATACTTCGTCCTGCTGCTGTGGGATTTCGCGAGACAGGGGCTTCAAAACTGGTTGTACTACCTCGTATCGACCAAGACGGACAACATCTCGGAGCTCACGCGGTTCTCCGGCATCCTGCGGGGCCAGGAGAGCCTCGGGCAGGCCGTAAGTTACGGCTTGAATACCCGCCAATGGGTCGGGGGACGCGTGCCCCTAGCCGTTAACACGATATTGCTGGGTAAGCAACCGCATACTGTCTCCCGTTTCTATTTTGATTTAAGGGGCCAAGCAGTTTCTTAATTTCTAAACTAACGTGTATGTGTTCTAGGCCTCGCTGCATACCCGACCTGGCTAGTCGTCCGCGACCATGTACCGGTGGAAGAGAAGAACAAAGAAAACCCAGCCGCTCCAAATGTGGACTTGGAAAGCGACATCGAGAAGACTGCCGAGGCATCTACTATCATCCTCCCGGAAGATAAAGAGATTTTCGCTTCTGCCAAGACGAGCGGAGGAAGTGGCGCTGTGTAGAGTTTGGCGTATTATATGATACCCGCTCGCGAATTCAACTCGGAAATCAAGCTACGAGTCTCGCGAGATAGAAATGGGGTGATGCCCCTATCCATTGAATGCTATATAACTCTATTTTATCTTATAACCTGAGTAGCTCGCTCTAGGAATACCATAAACTTATCCGCTGGTGCTAATTTGACCGCTGCTAGACTTAAAAACTACCTAGGCGTATCCTAGGCCACTTATCCATATTGATGCCCTCCACTGATGATATCATCTGAGATGTTGTCCAACCACACAACCTAGTTGGATCCGAGTCCCCTGCCGTACTTTCCTGGGATTTTGATCCACTTCCGCCAGATGTGATATGAGTCAACTCATTTCTCCCAAGCGTTATTTCACTGTCATTATCTGAATCCTCAGTGTCATGTAGATGTTGCTGATTGCCTAGGCCACTCTCAGTCGGCAGGCGCTGCTCATTTGCTTTATCCTGAGAATCAAAATCGTCGTCCATATCGCTACACGCGTCACGAGAACGGTTAGAAATTTAGAGTTCCAAGTTGACAGGGGTCATACTTACGACTCTAGTGTCGCGGCCGTGGCCTCTTTGAACCCGAAATTCCAAGGGGAGCGGCATCTGCGTGCTCTCAATTCGGCGTGATACATCTCATCTTGGTCCAAACCCCTTGTCTTATAATGCGTATGTTGCCTCTTAATCGCGTTAATGCGGCCCGCCTCCCCTTTTTTCTGGATCAGAGGTCGAAAAACCGCCGCGGCAGATTGAATTGAAATGCCTAGTGCCTTCGCGTGTCTCGTGATGCCATCTGCCCACTGTTGCACCGGGTATTCTCTGCAAGGGATTTCACAGGTCGGCATCGAAGATGGTTCAAGGCATAAGGCAGCGAGGATCAAGTTTTGCATATTATTTTCGGACGTTTCGTCAAACAGAAGGTAATATAAGGCATCCAAGGAATATGGACCATCGCTTGGGCTTGTCGGAGTATAGTCTAAACCTCTTGGATTCTCCTCTGAGCCAAATCGTCTCTGATTAGTCACGACCGTACCCTAACAACCAGATTTGACCCATAAAAGCTAGATTGCTTTGTTCATCCCTCATCCCTCATCCCTCATCTCTCGCCGTCTTCCATTTAGGAGTGGAGGAGAGGAGGGGGAAACGTGGGGAAAAAAAGAAGAAAAATAAAGAAAGGCGGGAGAAGACAATATGGTGACTTACTGTTGAATGCTAGATAATTCTCCCTAAACTTGCTTCTGAGTTTATTAAAAAATTCCTGGCACCTATCATGCATACCGAACCAGTCAAATGCGGCATATTCCTCATCGTAGTAACATGCCATTGTCACCAGCTCCAACATCTTGATGATATTTGGTACTTTATCGCAGAAAAGTTCTTTTTTGCAGCGTTTTCTGTCATCGAGAGGCACAGACCGCTTGACAATAGCGGAAATGGAAGGCATGAGGGTGGTATCGGTATCCAGAACCCAATCTGCTGATATGCTAGTGACAGCGCGGTCGGGGGAGAAGTAGGACTCAAATATATCTGCTAGGAACCGATACATTGGCATCTCCCCAATTGGACCCTCTTCTGAGTCATAGAATTGTTCTATAATGTCTTCAGGTCAGCAAAGTAGATGGGAAGCTTGCGATAGAGACCCTACCCTTAAGGCATTCCATCACTGTCCGGGCTTGAAACTGCAGCTCCGCCGGCTCAAGCGATGGTTTTTCCCATCGATTGCTTGTCAGTATATCGTGACCTCGAACTGTGACTAAAAACGCATTAGTCGCCAATGTATTCTGAGGGGGACAATGAAAGAAAGGGTAAGGGAATGCCAAGGCTACTGACGGACGAAATTCATATTAGGCCAGTCATCCACTAGTTTCGACTGATACATATAAGCATATAGGAGAGCGGCTGGAGCGATGGATTCATGCAGCCTGACTGCCCACGATTCGAAATATCGATAATCTTGCTTTAGCCACCATGACTGCATGCCACAAAATAACGGGTGAATTTTAATGAAGAAGAAATCTTCCGGAGGACCCTTTGTCCACCGAAATTTCTTTTTGACAAATTCGGTCTCGATTATGTTTTTAAATTCGTCACGCTGTACACACTTCCCGATCATCTTCATTACGGCGAAAATATCAGGTCCCTCATAGCGTTCTTTGTTTCTCATACCCATTCTCTCCATAAGAGGATGGTGTAAGCAACTGCGGAATAGGGAAAGGCTGTCCTCAGCCTGCTCCTTGAGATCGTCGAGTGCCGTCGGAGAATAGTCACCAAGCTGTATCAGGATATCTGCCCATATTTGGAAGGATATGACAAGCCAAAGCGGGATCTCCTGTTCGTCAAGGTAAGGTTCCCACTTCATCCATCCGGCTGTAATCTCATCGGGACATGGGAGAAACGGCGGGTCCTCTGGGGGTAATTTCCTCATATAATGTAAGCAACGACAGACAGCTATCACGATTTCCATAACCAAGCCTTCCCTTTGTCCGCCTGATCCGGAAGGGTTCACGGCTATTGGTTTCTTGATACTCGAAGACCCACGGGGAAACCATGTACTCGAACGCGTCCGGGCGAGATTTATCGAAGCTGCGGCATATCGAATGGATCTCAGGGCCCCGTAGCAGCACCAGTTGGCCTGGTCGCACTCCTTATTACCGAGTCGGTCGGTGCGCCATACGCACTCTCGCCAGTTTTTCCCAGTGATTCCCTCGAAGAGCCATTCACATATAGAAAACCGGTCCGGCACATCAGGTAGATCTGGTATAAGATTGATATGGGATTCGCACATTGTTCGTATTAGCCTATAATGAAATAAAAACTAGTGTTAGCTGCGCATATGAAAAAACACAAGAAGGGGGGGGGCGTATTGAGGCTGCTGGGGGGTTCAAGGAGAGGGAGGGGCAGGGAGCATCCAGTTATCTAGCCGACTACCGTCCATGAGATGCGCCTTAAGGGGTCACTAGAAAGGTACGTGATGCTAACCTGATAGCTGTGTTCGTGACAAGAGTACACGTGGTCAAGGTTTCGAGTGACTGCTTATAAGCACCCCAGTACTTCTTCAAGTACTCCCTTACAGCGACTAGGTCGTCGAAGAAACAAACCCAGGCGACTGCAACGCTGAACGTTAGCAATTGACATCTCAAAAGTACCTTGCAAATATTCCGAAACATTGGCAAGCTAATAATACTCATATGACTTGCAGTATTGTTTTTGAAAATAGTAAGACAAAACGAACCGCGAGAAGTACTTACGGAAGGCTTCGTCTGGTAGCTCAGGCAATATATAAGAATCTTTGGGTTCTGGACACGGAGGCTCATCTCTACCTGAATCGACAGGAAGTTTTGCTAAAAGAGCTTTGGCATGTTTTATGTTTGACATTGACGAGGAATATATGGACATATATGCCTGGTTTATGGGTCGGTTGGGTCGCCGTTGGAGTATATCATTCCAGTCTTCGCGTAAACGCAGTATATAGTCAACACAGCCCATTATAATTGGAGGAATGCTCGCGTCGGACTCCACAACAGTAGCAGCAAGGCGAGGTAATTCGGTATAATCGACGACGGCTCCCCTCGGCGATGAGCGGGCGACTACAACATGCTCTCTAAGCTGTGCTGCAGTTGTGACGAGCCATGTGGTGAAAATTTTCTGGCGTGAAAAGTAAAGTAGGTAGGTGCTGCAGCCCGTATAGCTCGGAATGAACTCATCGTTATCTGGGCCTGGCGTCGGCTGGGAAGGGGGCGGGATGGACATGACTGATGATGTTCTAAGCGACTGAGGACTAAGACCGGAGTAATCAATGAAGGAATCTCTCTATTAGGATTGAAGCTGGCCAGAAAGGACTAGATGACTGGTAGAATATGATCTCAAGACGCAAAGAAATGGTGATATGTAGTTGGGCCCGAGTGGGCGGGTAAGTTCTAGAGCGCTAGGTAAATGATTATTACGCCCTTCCTGCCTCTGTATGGTTAAATGAGGGTAAGCAGCCCAGAAGCTGTATTATTCCTTCCAAGAACAAGGGAAAGACGTCACCTGACTTTGCTGCATAAACATGAGCGCGCTTGGCAGGTAAGGGAATCGCGAACTTCACTGCGACATATTAGGAAGGAATCTGGACGGAAACCTTGTTGGACTGTGTTATAGAACGTAATCGCTCGGGTGATCGCATCCCGAGACGCAACTATCGCGAAGATCGGCGAACAGACTGTTCTTATGTATAGTTGAGAAGACCTTCTCGCAGCAATATAACCATTATCAACATCAAGCATATAGTTCCTGGGAGATGGCATGAATCCTTTACGAGCCGCTCTAGACGAGGTAATATAGGCATTATTTTCTTCATGTATTTGGGTATTTGTTTCATATTGCCACAAGGCTCTTATATAATATATACGAATGCCCACCAACGCGAGCCAAATCATAACGCCGAGGCAAATGCGACCAGATATCCGCCCATCAATCAATCCATATCTCTATCTTCCCAATAGCCCGCACCCTCTAATTAGAATCTAAAATACTTTCCTTTACAATCGCCGTCTAGCCGTCGCCCTCTTGCTAGAACCCGGCTTCTTCCAATCCTTCAACCAAGTCCCCATGATCTCGACCGCCTTCTCGATGACAGGCGCCTGGTACGGGCTGTCCTCGAGGATCAGATCGGGGACGTGGACGCCCTTCTCGACGACGAGCGACGGGATCTCGTCGGAGCTCTCCACGGGTCCGCCGGGCCGGTAGTCGGACGCGATCGTGGCGGACCTCCAGGGGTCGTGCTCGCCGTTGACGAAGAGGACGCGCTCGTACGGCGCGTCCCACCCCTTCGTCCACATGTTGAGGTGCTTCTCCGTGAAGCCGATCACGGACCCGACCTGGAAGCCGTTCGTCTCGGGGAACGCGAGGGGACACCGGCGCTGGTAGTGTTCTGCGGTGAGGGCCGACGGGACGATGCTGGTGCCGTCCGACTTGGGGGCACCGGTCTGATACCACCCGAACGGCTCGTTGCAGAGCATCCACATCCACGGCCGGTAGTCGTCGCTGAGGTCGTTGGGGGTGTTCCATTCGATGGTGTCGTCGTAGGTGTTGCAGGCGGCGCCGTTCTCACCGCAGTTGATGTTCTCCCTCACGTATGTCGAATATGCGTTGAGCGCGGCCACCAATCCTACGCCTTTGCCTGATTGGCTCATAAAGTGCGTGTAGTTGGACGACGCGCTCTCAATGTAGTCGCAGAACGAGATGACGGCGTCCTGGTCGCTTTGCCACTCGAAGATGGGGTTGGAGATGATGTCGGCGAAGTCGGCATCATTGAGGGCAGATAGCCCGAACCGAGTCTTCAGCATGTTCACGTCGCCCTCGTCACCGGATGTGAGGACGCCGTCGACATATTGGACCACAGCCCTAATATCAGCACTGCAGTTCTGAGGCAGTGCCTCCTCGATTGGCGTGGAGTATTCCCAGAAGTCGTAGATTGCCTCGACGACGGCAGAAGACGCATGGTATGCGGTGAAAGTGCCTTGCGGGGTGTTAGGTTGAGATAGCAAGGCATGGCATCTTGTGTTGTATGATTACTTACCAGGATCGAGTTGACTCGCCCAAGCTGTTAAAGCACCACTATAGGAACCCCCCATGAGTACCCATGGATTTTCGTCGCTGTTGCAAGTGCCCCCTTCGCAGAACTGACAGTCGACGTTCTTGGCGAAATATGACATGTCGCTGATCGAGTTTGGCAGGTTTAAATATTGGTATGTCTCCGCTGTGAGTGTGTCGAAGGGAATCGACTTCCCCCAATACCGATGTTCGAGCATGACAACGGCGCCCTTGAACTGTTGAGCATAGTACCCGGGCAGGGTGTTGTTCTCTAGATACCCGACTAGGTTCTCTGCATTGCTTTCGCCGGGATTAAACAAGAAGATTGGGCCACTTTGAAAGTTACGTCTTAGTACTTCATCTAGCTTGCGTTGATGAGGATCGTGCTGATGCAGGTAGACTTACTCTTCCTCATAGAACTCAGCATTCCACCAATATCTCTGCTTGAATGTGCCTTTCGTAGGGTCGTTGTGGTCAAGTAATTGGTCGAAAGTACTCTTGCCCATGATTATCAGGTCGTCATCATCGACCGCTGCTTGATGCTCTTCACTTAAACTCGAATACTTCATTCCAAACTGCTGTTTTTTCAACTTCATCATATCTAACTGCGCTACCGCAGGCGATACCTGCGCTAGAAGCGGCAGAAAGCCTGCTAGCACAACGGACTTCATCTTGTAAAATCGCGGGCGTTATAAGGGCCAAGACGAAAACGACGGAGAGAATTAAGGTCGTCCGCTAAGTACCCTACCGGACGCTTGAAGAGAGCAAACAAAAAGAAAAAGGCAGGAAGAGAAAATCGACGAAGGGAATAAGAGCATGAAAAACCACCCCGTTCGTCAAAGCAATGACCTGACACTCCATTTATATTCATGGTCGCGGTCAGCCCTAAGGCGATGAGCCTAGTGCCTGCGGTCCTACACTAAGGGGAACCTGGAATAGTGAGAGCTCATGAGTATTTACCGTAATGTCCTCAGCCTCATAAACTGGGACTGCCAAGAGTGAACTGTCACGTTCTACTGGCCGCGAAGATCGGGGCTGTGGGATGGTGGCAGCGGCCCCTTGCACTTCTTGAAACGCCTCAGCTTTGCTGTAGTGAGCATCCTTCATAGCACTTGAATATACGGTAACTATACGAAATTGTCATGAATTCGCTCTGTTATACTGGTATGATTATGTTCTGATTGCGTTTCTTCGAACTCAGTTGCGACAGAGAGATTCTTGGTGTTGGCAATGCGACTTACACAGGGATCATTAACCTTTGAGAACGGTGAGCTGGACCAACTATGTCATAAGAAAATCAAAGATTAGTGCAGCCTGAAAGATCGGCGACGAATCTATTTAGGTCATAGTCTTCGCTGGCACCATTAAGACCTGTCAAGTGGATAGCGTTGTCCACAGGTCGAGCTAACGGCCACCAGATTCCCGGCCGGGGGTTGGGCGGTATAGTCGGCCACTTCAGCCACACTGTCTGGTGTGGTGTCCGATAGCCATTCTCTGAACAACGGGAAACGCGTTACCCGTGGCCACGGAGAATATAGGCCAAGATGGCATTCGTTGCGTGTGTGTAGTATCGTGAGGGCTCCTGTTGTAACGTAAATAAGGTATTTACAGTACCTACCTACCTCCTATGCGCGCGCTGCTAATTATCTGGAGAACACTAATTATACGGTAGCTGAACGTCTAGCCAATGGGATCCGTTGCTATCAGCCCTAGGGAAATGAATCTGGCTAAGGCAGGGGAAGTTAGGGATTTTCTATTTTGGGATCAAATGCCTGTTGTAAGCCTCCCACGCTAGCCCGATATGGTTTCAGGGTCTCCCTAGTTTGTTTACTTGAAGATGGCTATGTGCAGAGTACAGCATAGAAGCTTAGCTTACCCTGGTCGGTCGGTCGGACAAGTCAACCGTCACGGTGTCACGGTGGTGACAGTTTCACGAGAAGGGAATATCAACAAATAAATACTGACTAGTCATTTGCCCTAAAGCTGCTTCTTCTCGGCGAAGAGAATACTGCCGCTGTTAACAGAATTCGACAAAACACTTCCAACGCTAAATGGAAGAAAGCTGAATCATCATTGGAAAAGGAGGTGAAGCTATTTCACGACCCAAATCATTTCACTCCTGTTGTACAGGCCGTAATCCGCTTGCTCACTGTAAATCCGTATCGAAAATCATATGCGCCGCCCGTGCTAATAAACAAAACTCACTTTTTTTGGTATCCAGACTTCCCGAGTTCACAATATTCCCATACTCGCTGCTATGGCTATATAACGACCTAAAAAAATCCGTAGGGAGAAGAGGACGAGGACTGCACGATAGTCGATAGATCATCCTAAAGATCTAGGCTCCCCTCCCAATGTATATCGTTTACGACTGCTAATCTCCAGTCTGCTACTGGAACCGATAGGAAGAATCACCTAGGAAGGGGAGATAGGACGAACTATCAAAAGGCATATCTGCAATAGAGATTGGCTGGCCGGTTGAGAGGATATTCAAGTCACCGGTGGCACCAAATCGACGTAACTCGTCTTCATGGAGCTTGTCCCAAAAGCATTCGCTATCGTCCATATCCAGCTCGTAACCTGGCGCATGCGTGGCCCCCGGGTCGAGCACTGAACCAGGTGTAGGATATGCCTGACCAGGGGATGACTGTGTTTGCTGCCGTGATGTGCTGTGATGCCGATAAGATTCTGCATATGACTCGGGTTGCATCTGCGGCGGCCCTGTGCCTGTGGCCGCTCGGCTGAGTGGACGAGTTAGTTCTGGGGTCGCCGAGGCACGGCCATGATTGATTGCCGTGAAGGACGCTGAAGGCGCAGATTGGCAGGTACTGCTACTTTCCACGTCGCTGGGCGGTCGATCTATGCTGCGTATCCGGAGCCGTTCTGATATGTCCATGACATCGTGCTCATCTGGCTGTAGCGAACCGAAATCCTTCAATTTCTTGACTAGAGGTTGATACTCTTCAAGTCCTCCCCCCATGCCACCCTCTCGCACGCGAAGCCTCGTGTTATTAGGTCGGCCATTCTTATCGCTGTATTTGTAATAATCTTGTTTGATTGTATCAAAGTAATCATTCATGCCGTGTAAAATATCGACGTAAGTAGACGCCATCTTTTGCCCCGTGGACATTTTCAGTAGTGTTTGAAAGGTTAGTGCTGTAGGCCCGTGCTTGAAAACATCCTGAAGCCCATCTTCTCGCAAATCTTCGAAATCAAAATTCAGCATATGCTTCTCGGTATCCATTTGTGGGAAGTGAGCGCCGTAGAGTCCAACGAATGCGGCAGTCCATATAGCAAATAGAACAATGGTAGACTGAGGCAGCTTATCTTTTCTCTGACAGATCTCGATCAAATCAACGATGCCTCTGGCGGCCTTGAAGAGCTGCTCGGCGCTGGTTCGCCAAAACCCGGCCGGGGTTTCTTCTTTCGTAAAAGTGGGCTGATCCAGAGGCCCTTCGGGCCCGCGACAGCGAATAGGCACGAACGGGACATATTCTCGATGCAACATAATGAGGCAGACGAATCGGAGCATATGAAGCAGAACGAATGTACTTGAGGCCAGGTGGTTCTCGTGTTTGAAATAATTCGATCTCGAAAAAGTGAAGGTGTCTTGAAGAGACGAATCGAATGTCTCGAGGGCTTTATTCAACTTGTAAAAGTCTGACTCAGGGTGCCAAGGGGGACGTTTATCCTCAATACGCCCACCTCGAGAACTATACTTTGATATCTCACCCCATAAGTTCACCAGCTGTATAAAGCGACTCAACACGCTATCATCGCCCGAAGGGTGTTCCAACTGAGTTAAGCGGCTGGTCTGCACTTCTATCGCCAAGTCGAAGTTCTGCTCAGAGCAAGGAAGCTGGATATTGAGATCCTCACCTCGTATACTAGATACCCGGTGTTTACCACACGCGAGCATTCTATCGAGGATGAAGCAACTAAACATAACCCGCCGTCTGATTTCCTTTTGAAGAGCAAGCTGGGGCCGGTGGCTAACAACTTTAAGCTGTGAGTCGATTGCCTTGAGCCTAGCATTTCCCAGTTCTCTTGCGTCTTCAAAACCGAGCCCCAAAAATTGGGCCATCCTGATAGCGTTACCGATATATGTCCAAGCCGTCATACCTCCGGTCTTGGGTTGTGTTTGACTCCACTCGTAGAGACCGAGCATAAGTAATGCAGCTACTCGGTCTACGGAGGCGGTCATGGTTGTTCGCAAAGGCCCCAGGGCCATGGCTAAGACATCAGCATAGTATTCCGATGCGGCGGAGGGATCAGGCTGGCTTTGGAGTGGGCGTGTCCTCGCATTACCGGATTGGTTACTGCAAATGTGCGCCGTATATCTGACCAGGTCTGGATGAAAACGTGCGGTCAGAGTCAAAACACCGAGTAAAACTAAGTTGCTACCCGCATTATATTCGGCGTTCGAGGCTTTTGATCTGCGACCAAGCTTTTCCTTCATTGTGGGGAGATGTAAGAAGGGAAGTTCAGGGGCAAAATGGAGCTTGTAAAGATCCAGCACTTGCTCCCATAAATCTTCAGTCAAGAACGAGGCCGATAGAACGTCTTCAACAAGTGCCGTTACTTTTTGACTATCGCCTTTCGATATGTCGTCGATTCTTTTCAGCCGCTTCCTGTCTGGTCCTCCATCTCGTTCTTGTTTGACAGCCACCGGGGGGTCGGACCGCTTTGGAGGAACAGGGTCAGGAAGTTTGAAGATGCATTCATTCCCTGTTTTGATACAGCTGTCGCAAGGGCTTGTGCCATTTGTGTTTTCGCACTTAATTTTGGATTTACGACATCTCGTGCAGGCAATGCTTGAGCGCATCGGCGGCCGCATCTTGGGTTGTCTCTTACTCTCCACATTGCCGGCTGCCATAGGCCGCACTGACTTGGCCCCATACCCGCCGGTACCCCCTCCACCGACCCCTTCTACCCTCTGTAGTTCAGTATCAGATGGCTCGGCTTCTGTATATGCTCGTAGGTCGGGGGAAGATGTCTTGGAGGGGGTATCGGACGGGGAGAATGATCCTGCTAATCTTGGCTTTGGTGTTGGGCGACCTGACGTAGTACTTAAAGTCTCATCGGGCTCCTGGGGGCCCGGAGGTGAAAGAATTGAGTGAATACGAATTGGGGTTGAAATTGTGGCGGCTGGGTCTTGGGTAGACCCAGTAGACGAATGTTGAAATGTGATTTGGGAAACAAGATCTGGAGCTCGGTATCAATCTCCAAGGCGTGCACAATGGCGCCACCTAACAGAAAACTCGGTAACGGGGCATAAACTTGCGTTACGTGTCCAACCGGTAAAGATCCCGGACTAGTTTTCGAGTAACAGTTGAGATTGACAGAATAGAAGTTCCGAGTAGCTGGGAATTATTGGTGGTTACGAAATGCGTCCGTCTTCCGACAAGGGGCTACTCGTACAACATAAGAGGAGGGATGGTTGCTATGGATTCTTCGTGTCGCTTAACACCGACAGAGCCGCAAGAGATAGCCAACAGAGGCGAGTTGATAGCCTCGAGATAGTTTGTTCCAGAAACGTGTCCTGATGCACGCCCTTAACGAATAGTTCGACTACGGAAACGAGGAAACCTAAATGCTAAGACTTGAGGGTAGGTTTTAAGGTGTTACCGGGGAGCTTTGTTCTTCATCAGACTGGGCGTCGAATCTGAGACGGATGACAGCATACCCAGAATGATTTATAGAACGAGGGAAAATGTTCGAGACATATGTACATCAACTTCCATCATTTCGTATCTAGAGGCGGTGGGTGGGTAGCGTATCCGTCCATGTATGCACACCACCTAGACAGGCGGCAGACGCGGGCGATCGGATACATCACAGTCCTATCCAACTACAGCAGTGATGAAAAGGAAAGCGGCGCAACCGAACGAATGGTGGGCGAAGATTGGTAGCCAATGAACGGCGAGTAACGGTGGTCAATCCCGCCCAGAAGCATCAAATGCGGCGCGTGCACTAGAGCGGTTTGAGCGGGAAGCACCAACAGTGTCTTACAGCAGCTCCATCACCTTATGTAGCACCAACGGGAACGAGCCGGCCCTGTGTCTCGCTTTGCGGTAGCGAATTGGGGTTACGGCTCGACAGTTGAGGTGTGATATGGGAACAGTGTTGGCCCGAGGTGAGTGTCCTACCCGGGGCGTCGGGACACAATATACTTACTGTGGAAACTGAGGCGTCCTATCTACCTGCTACCTACTTAAGTAGGTACGCCGGTGGCAGGCACCAGAAAACCGGAATTTGTTTCCCATCGTCTGTGATTCAGGCCGGGCCAGGTTGGTGACCTCGAACACCTATAGCTACCTCTTCGATTGCAGTACCGAATTTCACAATGGTAAATAAATAGATAAACAGACAGACAACCAGAGAGGCAGGCAAAGAGAGAGAGAGAGAGTAAGCAAGCAGCAAGGCAAGCATCCCATGCTCAACCGTCGAGAGAGAGACTGGCGGAGACAGGGATCCGCATGCAGTATCACCAACACAGGGGGGGTTTTCCGAATGAGGACCTCGCTGTTCACTCTGGAATCCCTGGTATGGTTTAGGAAACAAGGCCTTGCTTTTGATTATTGTTCTCTGTTCAGATAATGTCATCCGGGCGGATTCGTTCGGGCGGATATCTCGAAGGCGCTGATCAAAGGCAGATCAGGAGTAGATAGTATCTGGTCCAGGAATGCGTAGCTTGGCTAACAGATGGCTGTTTGTGATTCATTGCTCGGCCTTTTCGGCCTACGGGCTTGGCCAAGATGCTACCTACCCCAAGTCGAGTCGGTATAACTACTAAGTCTGTACCTGTGCATACCTTACCTACCGACCTGCCTGGGTAACATGTGCTGAGTGAGTGAGTGAGTGAGCTGCGTGTGGCGGACAGGGCGGGACCTGAAGCCCGGCGAGCTGGACAGAGACACATTCCGCAGAGTGAAACATTGATGGCTAGTCTGTTGTTTTTGATAATGAGTGATTCACTAGACAGACTAGATCGGCCAGCGAAAAGGGCGATGTTGGTCATGAAGGGCTTGAGAGACAGGCAGATAGACGGACCGACGGACGATGGACGCGATTCGCTGGGGGTCGCGGATGGAGGCGGAGAGGCGCGGCCAATAGCGTCGTCTACGAACCAGCATCTTCCTCATTATCGCAACATGATGCCAGCATCTACATAGTATGTAGGTAAGTATGTGTATGTGTAGTAGTTAGGCGGGTGTAAGTAACGGCCAAGCAACACATACGCGTGTTTGTGGTGGATGTGGGAGTGTCTTGCAGGTAAGGTAAGCATACAAAGCTGCTGCACCCACTAAAGCAAGTACCTACCTAGCTGCAGTGCAGTATGTAGTAGATAGCTGTGGGGGCTAAAAATAGGTTAGTTAAGTTAAGTACCTACTTACATAGCCGGATGGCAGGCGCTCAAACCTCCAGACCCCTCATCAGCGTTCTATCACCTGAACTGCCCCTCACTATGTTTGTGTGTGTGTTGCGTGTAGGTATGTCACCTGTATCGTATTCGGGTATCTGCGGTGGTAGCAATATAATACAGTGTATGTCAACTGTATTTTCCGCTGAGAACCCCTATACTATAAATGATAGATTACAGAGAATATCCAGGACCGCTTCTCAATATCTATTAGAATGTGGATAGTTATATTATGTCTGGGCTGTGTTGTTGATACATGCTAGTATCTACGTATTTTACCTCCTAGGCGGGGTACGTGCGATAATTGGAATGATTGGGTACCAGCGTGCCCCGGCGCGCCAATGACGTCTTCCAACTACCAATGTAGAGGCCTCTCGTCCATACAGCGTTACTGTAACATCCATCTTGTCTCTGCCTAAGCGCTCTCCAATGCTAAGCTGCCTCCCTATGAATCTCAGGGCACCGCCTCTGCCCTCTATTGCATCTATCTTTGATGCAACCAACCTACACAACTCCTCCTCTCCAATCAAACTCCAAGGCCCTTTAAGTGCTGCAGGTGAACAGCATATCCTTTGTACCGAGAAGCTCAGATTGCTCTTCTGAAATACACACATACTTAATTGCTGCAACAATTCCCCTTTACCCTTCGAAATATCCTGAAGTATTGATATATACACCCCTCTAAACGCGCTCGTCTCTTTCGCGACCTACACGGAACCACTGCGCCGGCCAGTGGTTAACGTCAATTTCCTACTTGTCTTTTCAACATGGCGTCTGGCCATAATGTAAGCACGTGTGCCCTACATGGCATCTCTCTCGCCTGACCTCGCGTCTGGCTAGGATCAATGTGGTCCACGACTCCCTCCCGAGTGCTAACAAGTCCTCTCGCCAACAGGACCCGAAACTACTCTATGCCATCCAGGGCGTGTCCGCCTACCACCTTGCCTATGGTAGGGAGGAATCTCTGACGCCCGGTGGCCCGCAGACGTTATCGTTGTTGATGGTCCCTACCTCCTCCCCTTACGCAGACACCTCGACCTTTGAGGCGCAAGGCGACGCCCCAGCCGAAGATTTCTATCTACACCTTCATCTACCACCCGAGCTCGATATTCCTCTTCCCGCGACTACCCAGATATATCACCAACCGCCCAGAAGCTATCTGATTCCCCGATGGGACCTTGGTCCTGATAGCGGTGCCTTTACTCGCCTCGAGTTCCCCGCGGTGGGCAGTCGCCCCGGTCTCCAGGAAGATGTGGATACGTTTGAGACGATCTTGGCACAATGCACAGCCTTCCTCGAAAGGGCTCCCCCGCCCACGGCCGCCAAGCTGCAACGAGAAAAGTCATTGCCCTCCACGCCAGGAACTACAGCTGCGACTGCGACTGCAACTGCAACGAAGCGCTCTGCATCCACGTCTAAATCGAAGTCAGGGGCGTCAGGCGAGGCGCCGCTTCCAGCCTACAACCCCGCATCTTATAAGCCTGGTGAAGGATATGTAAAAGGAAGCCATAGTTCCGCACGCGGCGGTCAGATCGTGCTCATCGATGAAGAAGATGGAAGCGTCATCGGCGAACTATCAGATGGATTCCAAGTCGTGGAGTCCGGCGTTAAGCCTGGGTCTAAAGGTAAGCATGCAATGATCCTGGACTTAGATGTCTAATAAATTGGCTAACCCAGATCATCTCTAGACCCAGTTGAAATTACCCTTCCTACAGAGGGAAACCAACTAGCAGTTGTACCGGCGTCAGCGGAGACTCTGGAGATGGAGTTGCACCCGGCGTACCAGAAGTCGTTTATCGTGTCAAAAGCTGCGTATGCGTCGCGCCTCATTATCACAACCTCCAATCTGGTTTCCAATGCCATGCAAAGTGGATCGGATAGCTTCACTAAGAATACGAAGGCTTCGAGTAAACCACTTACCTTCGACACAGCGACGCATGAGCGAGTGCGTCGGATTGGCAAGTTTTCTGGCGGGGTAGCTGAAATGTCGTCCAAAACAGTCGGACAGGTTACCAAGGTAGCTCAGAATCTCGGCGCCATTCTCGCAGGCAAGGGCTACAAAGATAAGAATGGGAGGAGAGGATATGGGCCTGATGGCCAGGCCCTCGATGGTTTCAAACCCGGCCTATTGAATAAGAGCTTGATGGCTTTCTCAACGGTAGCCGACGGCATCGACCATGCCACTAGAAGTCTCCTCAATTCGGCATCTTCGACGGCTACGACCATGGTAACGCATCGGTGGGGTGACGAGGCAGGGGAACTTACCAAGCATCTTAGCGGGAGTGTCAAGAACGTTGGCCTCGTCTACGTCGACGTCACGGGCGTCTCTCGAAAGGCAATCATCAAAGCAGTAGGGAGAGGAATGGTGGTTGGAAAAGTCAAAATCGGCAACAATCAAACGGCTGACGTCATAGTTGGCGATGACGGCGAACCTGGCAATGGCTCGACGACACGTTTAGTCAAGGATTCGGCTAGCACGAGCGGTGCATCGATAAAGACGGCACAGAAATAGCTTTGTTTCGAGCATAACGGAGGCATGAAGTTGGTCCTGATGCGGAGGAACTCGAATAACGAAGACGATAAGTATACGGTGATAGGAATAGGATAATACCCGTGTGGAGCAGGTTTTCAATTTTTACTAGATTTGACCAACATAGATACGTTCCCGCAACGGAGCCAAACGAAAAAGTTATCGCTGAAAATGTGTCCAAAAATTCAGAATTACCTAGCATAGATATTCAAATGGTTCTCAATCTAAACGTAAATTTTGTCGTGGACTACTAGGTAACTTGCGGGCGGACTGCAATACACGTCACGTGATAGAAAGCCATGTACTGAATCTCAAACGCGCTTGACCTAAGCTAGACGCGACGCTCTTTCTTCAGAGGTAGGTACATACGTGCATCTAGGCGGCATGCTACCTCAGAAGCGCCATGAATGATTCGGATCACCTGGGCAATTTCCATCACAGCAAGTTTCTGTAATAAATACTTTTGCTGAAGTTGGAATTCTCCCAACAAACTCATTTGATTCCATCTAGGTTACCTGAAATGTACATGATACATCGATAGTGTATCTACTCTACTGAATATTTAGATCCAGTGATCTACTCATGCGAAGGACAACGAAGCTCAACTCGCCACCCAAAGAGCATTCCTTACTCTTACTTACTCGAGAGATTGATCGGTGTGCCGCCTGTCCTCGATGTGTCGATACGAGTGTTTGGGCTCAATCGTTCTCATATTTCAAGACATCGGCGACTCCATACGCTCGAGGAGAAAGTCGCGGGTCTTGCAGGGGTCTGAGCCCACCATCCATCTACTCGCGATGATTGGGACTTCTATCTAACATGAGCATGCATTAGAGCCTCCTCGTCTTCTCCGTCCTGTTCATCTCCTTGTTCTTCTTCCTCTCCGCCATGCTCCATGAAATCTTGCTCTCGTTGTCAGGGCACCCGTCACCTTTACTCCGGAATGACCATTCCGGTCCCGCCGCATCGTCTCTCATATCGCCGCCAGAGAGACAGCTCCTAGACACAGCCGCTCATCTGAGCGATCTGCACTGCAACCTGAGAGACCAGACGGGTCGCATCAGTAGCGCTCACCCTTCCGCTATTTGTCGCGCTGTCTCTACTGCTATCGTGGCTATTCATCTGGCCGCATTTCAACGTAAAATCATTGAAGTCGAGGACAGCATTCTCCGTAAAGATGCTGCTTTGGTTGGCGCTTACAATATTGTGCCCCTAACCGCCGTGGTTGGTCAGTTCTCGGGTTGGACTCGGCGTCTGGAATGGCTCTGGGAACTAACTGAGTTCATGGCCGCCGACAAGGGTAGAGAGGACAGTCCGCCTTGCCAGGCGGCGAAACTCATCGACAGACTGCGTGGTGAGCTGCAGACCGGCTATGCTGACATTGCCGAGACTGCCCAGAGCCTGCTCCAAGTCGCTGAAAGCTCGTGGTTAAAGCAAGTTTCGGCATGGGTCTTGTACGGACGTAGGCCGACGGTGGGCGGGTATGACTTTTTCATACGCGAAGATGAGAACGAAGAGCATGGATATCGGATTGATGATGACTTATTACCATCATTTGTAACACCATCGACGGCATCATCCATGTTGTTTGTCGGTGTCTCTATAAGCAGAGCTCGGTCAAGGGCTAGTGCAGATCTCAGTGTCGGTAGTCTTGATCACCTCGCCTCCCAGCACCAAGAGCTCGCGCAGTTGTCTTCGCTACTTAATGGTGCCATGTTCTCCCGGGCTATCACGAACATTCGGAATACGTTATCCAGAACCACATTACAAAAGTTATTACCGATAGTCAGGGTACTAGAAATACTGAAGGTTCTCAGAGAATTCTTCTTGATTGGTCGTGGCGAGTTCGCTATAGCTCTCACACAACAAGCTGACGAGAAGATCCGTAGTCGCTGGCGGCGAGCGGATAATCTCGCTTATGAGAAAAGGGATACATTAGGTACCGTTACTGTCAAAGAGGGCGAAGTAACCGCTGTGCTGGCAAGGACTTGGGCCTTCCTAGGCTCTATGCAAAGCCAGCACGCAGATGAGGACGAAGCTCTTGAACTCGCTCGGGATCTGTTACGACTGCATGTCTCGAAGTCCACCGAAACCACAACGCCGGCTAAGGGCCCCGATCGTTCTGGCGATAAGTTCCTTGATACCATCGTGACGACACCTTTTCGAAACCTCCTTTTTTCCGTGCCAGTCACCCTAACGATGCAAATACAATCCCCTCTTGACCTCTTCCTTACCCATTCCGATCTCCAAATATACACTGTAATTAATTCCTACCTACTCTCAGTTCGACGTGCTCATCTTCGCCTCACCGACCTCTGGAAAATCACGTCTCTCCGTCGCCATCATCCGCCGCCCCCAAGAGCGCCATACGGCAACACTAAAGGCGGTATCGCTAAGACCAAGTTACTTCGCGAGCGCTGCTCACTCCGCTCTTCGATAATGCGGAGTACCTGGAGTACCAGCAGCGCCGCCATTTTCTTCCTTGGGGAAACTGAGACATATCTGCAGGTCGAAGTCGTCGAGGGTTTATGGTCTCACTTCCACAGTTGGCTGACAGGCACCAGCGACTCAACCCGAGGAGAGCAAGGTCGCTCTTCAACATCTCAGGAGGCGCTCCTGAAACAGAATTCCGCCGACAGTGATATAAGGCCGATCTACAACGGATCAGCCACCACACATCGCGATGCCCAGCCAAACCACGATCCCCAGACTCTCAGCACGGCCCACCGCCAGTACCTCAGCGCACTAACGCGACGCCTCCTGCTTACCCAGCACAGCTTCACTACACCGCTCTACGACCTGCTCATCCAGATCGACCAGCTCGTGGCGCTGGTGCACCGCTTGCACGGCGTCTGGGTCGCGGCGGATCTCGAGGCGGACGAGGGCGTCGTCGACGCGTTCGCGAACCTCGAGGCCGAGGAGCGAGACGTGCGCGCACAGCTGCGCGGCGTCGAGCGGCGCGTCAAGTTCGGCATCGAGAACGTCATCGCCGCGCTGCGGACGCTGAGCCTCGACTCCGCCTTCGCGGCGGAGATGGAAGGCGAGGAGGGGACTATGGAGGACTTGGAAGAGGAAGTTGATGATGGAGATGGAGACGGGGTACAGAAGTATAGACCCCGCCGCGTGGGCGGCATCGATCGCCTGTTGATGAAGCTTGATTTTGGGGGCTGGTTTGGGCCCCCGACGGTTGACGGCTAGAACGGGACGTATATACACGAGGCGATGGGTATTCCCTACGTTTACGATACGGCTTCTCATATCGTTAAGATTCGGAACGGAAGTGCAGTTTGGCGGGACGCGCGCAGCGTCCTGGTATCAGATTGATATTGTATCGTGGTATCTAGCAAGCAGGCAGGCAATGTGCGTGTAATCAAGGCATACAGTCTATCAGGCAGCGTCGCAGGCAGCAAGGCCAGAATGTCATGAAATTAGGCAAAATTTTCGCTACTGAGCTACCTAGACAGACATGCAATCCTAATCAATCAATCAAGAAGATAGACAGAAAAGTGCTGTTTTTTATGCAAAGTAGGCGACCAGCATAGTTCGCCTATATCATTTATTTCCTTTGCAGCGCCTTTCCCGGCGCCCTTCCCAGCCTGCCTAATATACGTGACGAGCAATTCGCATCAGAAATTGCCCCCTTTCGCCCCGGCGGCTCCGGATTAAAAAATAAATAAAATAAAGAATAACTAAACAATAAAGAAGAGTTCATGTACACATGACCCCCATACCAGTACACCGAGCCCGATGCTAAACTCCGCCCATGCGCGCGCAATATGGTGCGCGAGAAAAAGAAAAAGAGGAAAAAAAACTAAAACTAAAACTGACTGTTTGTGGTTATAGTCATCGGGCGAAACGGAAATGCAAACATGCGAGATAAATCGCGGTCCGGTCTATAAACGGGAAAAACAAACTGAAGGCGGAAAAAGAAATATGCGCCAGTGGCGATGAGAATAAGCGCCGACCCCGAAAACCAAATAACTCAAGGAGAGATCTCAATAGTGCTTGAGAAGGCGACCGGGTCATTGCAAAAAACCAATTAAAAAGAAAGTATACGTAAAACAGAGGCGTAGAAGAAGCGAAGTGAAAGTAAGGAAAAAGGAGCCGTGAAGGGAACGTGATATTCGAAGCCTGCTCGCAAGCGGCAGGCAGCGTCAGCTGGGCGTTGCAACGCTTACGAGGCGCTGCGGAGATGCCAGGGGTGAAGACACGGTGGATGCAATAAAAGACGCGATTTTTTCAATCAGTTTTCTCTTTCCCTTGAGCCCCAACGCCGGTTCCGTGTCTGTGAATGACAATGCGAT
Source organism: Nemania abortiva (assembly GCA_022578505.1). Taxonomy (NCBI): domain Eukaryota; kingdom Fungi; phylum Ascomycota; class Sordariomycetes; order Xylariales; family Xylariaceae; genus Nemania; species Nemania abortiva. The sequence goes on from MU392673.1 coordinate 75,089, forward strand.
GTGACCCAATGCAGGCTGTACTCGGCTGTGACGAACGATAGACGGATAGTTTGGGTCAGAGCCTTCTGTCGTTCAATCTATTGATTTCTTCTCTCGGCTGACGGGCGTTGCCTAATAGGCTGCCACAGCCTTCTGCGAGCGAAGCGGGCTCTGGGGGCGATGTTGATGGTGCTCCGAGAATCGGCGATGGAGTAGCTGATGTACGAAGGAGCGGGGTCTGGCGAATTCGACGTCCGGCAGGCTGAAGCGACGAGCACGGTTCTTGTTATGTTGCCAGCGTGACTTGATGCAATCGTCGACGAGGGCCATTAAGCCAGTTGCAACAACGACACTATAAAGCAATTAGTTAAAGACTCTGTCATGAGGGGTTCTCTGTAGTGGGATATTGCACAAGCGAATGTATAGGGTGTACGTTGATGTGTGGTAGCTTGGATATTCTTAGGGGGTTTATACTTACTCTGCGACATCTGTCTGTACGTCAATCAGGCTCTGATCACTTATCCACATGTGATAGGGAGGAATCCATCCGCCCGCATGCTCGTCAATAGCGATTTGATTAGGTGATCGAGTCTCGGGGACCATATGAGCCACGGGCGTGCTGTCACCGTCACGGAACAGGTGGAAGGAGAATGTTCCCGTCAACTTGTCCACGATGCGTCTCCAGGTGTACTTATGCTCCCACCACTCAAACTCGTACTTCTTAGCTTTGTGGCCGCGGCGTTGAACGTCCACTCGTGCGTAATTCGAAAACTCGAGTTTGATAGTATTGGTAGGAACAGGACGTGCCCTCTGCTTGTGTTCATGCATAAAAGGATGGTCAAAGCTGTTTAGGATTTCATCATCAGCCACTGCAGTTGAATGGCTCGTCCCTGGCCGGCTCTTAGCAGAGAATAGCGACCCGTAGGTAGGGGTGCGGCGTAGTGCTGGCCGACATGTGAGAGTTTTCACTGCCGTTGAAACAGACTTCTGAAATTTCGGATGCCGTGCCTCAGATGGGTCCAAGTATTTACGCTTGGAGTTGCAAACCTCGCGACCAGAGTCCCGGCAATACCGTCGGAGAGAGAATTCGCGCTTGTTCAGATCCCGCATCCGTAAATGGAACAGCTGAATCGTCTTCTTCCGTCGTCCGGATATGATCGTGTCCACACGAAGATTCATGTTGCCATCTGGTGTTAAATCGTCATGGCGGATTATGAGCTTATTCATGGACGGGAAGAGAGCGGCGAAGTCCTCTGGAGTGGAAGGCCTAACATTGATATCTTCGATCTCATGGCGGTACACGGGTAATGGCGGGATCTCCGGATATTCAATAGCATCAAGCTCCGATTCGTCGTCCTCTTCGTATGATGCCCGCGATGAGTATGTCTCAACTGATGAACGGGGATACAGGCTCGTTGCCGGCGAAAGGTCCTCGCGGCGACATGATGATTGAGTTCTCAGGGTTCTTGGAACTGAGCCCTTTGTGGATGGTGGCGTGCTATCGTATAGAGACGATGGATCCGTGCTCCTCGAGTCATATGAGTCGGAGCTCTGCCTCGTATGCCGGGTACTGGTGGTGTGACTGGAGTTATTGGTATCTCTCCTTGGAGACATGGCGACTAGTGTATCGAATAAGAAACAATGCGCTGGTTACCGGAAAGAAGGCTGTGTATCAGATGTCGAAAGCGAGAGAGGGTGGTTTGTTCCTTATATCTGTCGGGAGGCAAGGGTGTAACACTTTCAGGGTCCTGGACAACTATGGTCAAGTGGGCCGTCTAACTCACACAACTGTGATTAGATAGATATATAAGTAACCTCCGCTGCGGCCTAACGAGGAGGTACCCTCGAGGTTCTTAACGCAAGGGAACAAGTCTGGGGTAGTGGTGCTTGGTTTGGGCCGCAAAGTAGGTTGAGAGAGTGGTCCAATGAGCGCCAAGGAATTAGAACGTAGTGTAGGTCAACTTTAAAAAAAACTTTCTGTATGTAGAGAGAAGGTGTGTAGGTGCATCAATTGACGGGTCATATCCAGTCTTAACTAGATAGAACGACTGGGGCAACATGGCATGACGAGAGACGTGGACGTAGAAGAAGCAGGGTGAGGGAACTGGGGTGTGAGCTGACGACAGGCTCACTTACAAAAACGAGTCTACCTACTTTAGACAGCGGGATCTAGTCTAACTAGTGCTCAGTACCACCGGAGCACAGCACACAGCACACACAGCACAACGCAGCGCAGTACATTGTGGATGCCCCGCCAGGGCAGGTCCGTCAAGACGAAGAGGGCGAGGGGAATCCGCGGGCAGACTCGGAGACTAGGAGACTGGCAGACTGGGCGAGATACCTCGACTACTGTACATCACCAAGGCAAGCCGCTCGGTACCTGATGATGAGCAATCGTGGTGTGTCATGACTTCTCAGGGCTCGGTCTCGGGCGAAGGTCGTTGGGTGCAAACCCCGGTCGCCCGCAAAGCTGCAAAGCTGGCGAACAACGCTCTACCAGACGCATCGAGTCTACCAGGACGGACCCAGGAGAGACCCGGGTAGGTAGATGGTGTGTGGGGGCATGCGACGGCACGATCTACCTAACCAATGCTGTATCGTCTGTGTGTGTATGCAGTAGTAGTGAAGTATCTGCATCGTATGTAAGTACATATATACATACATACATACATGGTAGAGCTATAGTATGTAGCTACTGTAGAGCGCGACGACAGCGCGAGCGCACCGCACGCACGCAGGCATATGCCATTTTTCCCTTGTTAGTAATAATGCCTAGGTACGGAACACACTAACGGCTAGACTGGCAGCGAATGTTCCAGTCCCGGCGCAGATGGCGAGCAGGGACAGGGAGGGCGGCAGGGAGGCGCGGCGACAGCGGCGGCTACATTGGTCAGGCCCCGTCAGCATAGCAAGATGTGTTATGTATAATTCGATGTGCTAAGTGTGCTGAAGTGTGGGATGTGCGGTAGTATACCGTATGCATGCCAACGACTGCTCGCCATTCGCGAAGGCTTGGGACGAATAGCGCGTCTTGAACCTCGAGTCTCACTGGTTAGTTGGGTTGGATGGTGGATGGTGGACGATGGATGGTGGGTGGCATAGTAGACAGACATCGAACCACCGGCCAACCATCCAACCATCTCGTTCACACGTGGTTCAATTGCGGCATTTCGCAATATGCATTCTAGATTATTCCAAGGCAGGATATCATAATGGTATTCTTCAACATTGTGCACGTCGTTGATGCTGGCACAAATGTTGTGACACACCCAGACCAGGAGAGAACCCAGCCAACTGTTAGGTTAGTAGGTTAGGTGAGATATGTAGGAACAACAGGTAAGTTTACTATAATTATGTGTATGAGGGGAGAACAAGTGAAGACGGAGCACGACGATGCAACAGTGGGGAGTTCGGCGATTTGGGTAGCATAACTTAGTACCCAAGGCAGAGGTAGCTGCTGTCTAGCTTACTACCTAGGTTGTGCAAGTGGCTTCACACGTAGGTTGATACCTACAAAGGCAGTCCCTAATAGTGGCCTAGCCTAAGATCATAGCGCAAAAGCTAGTCGCGATGGGAGGTCACAGGTAGTGTGTGCCACCTACGTGGGTGGCTAGTGGTGGCTTTGATTGCCTATTTAGGCAATCTAGAGCTCTTAGCAGGTACCTAACCCGTAGTACTTTTCTTCCCGCCGTCCTCCCAAACAGGTTCTACCTATCTGACCATTTCTCATCACTGTCTATGGAGTTCGCCGATGCGTGACAGAATGGCTACTGGACAGTTCAAAATCTGTAATCAAATGAAAAATTTTCTTTCTTTCCCTCTCTCTCTCTTTCCCCTTCAATGTTGTAACGTCTCATTCAAACCAATTGGCCAACTGCAAAGCCAAGTCACGTATTGACGGCGAAGTGTGTGTGTATGTGTGTGTTTGTATGTCGTGTCAAAGAATGTAGCTATTTTCAACCAGCTCGACCTCTACAGAGAGAAATGCTCCATCGAGGTAGAACAGGCGCTCCCTATGGATTGCCTCCTATCGTATCTCCATCGCCATTGCAGCAAGCACTGCCGAGCTCAACACTGACAGGTCACTCAATTCGACAGACGAAGCCCCAGCGATCCGCCAATTGAACCACATCTTGCGATAGCACGGCATAGAAACCGAGTCAAGTCCATGATACTCTCGCTGGCGCCGTCGCTTATCGCTTCTTACAAGCGCAAATTGGTTGAGACGATGCAGAGCTACGATGCGATGGACGATAACAGGCATGCTATCGGCGCATCGATGCGACCCCTCCGTCGAATAATAGTTCGCGTATTAGTGAAAATGCTACCTCGGCATCGCCTTCCATTGCCATGCGTGGAGCGACTGGCCCTCGTCTTTTTTTTTTCTATCCTTCTTTCTCTCGATATCGGTACAAACTATTCTCTCAACCAGACTCACGCATCGCTTTAGCGGTGGGAGTAACCGTCGCATCGAACATCTTAGAGAAGCTCTTCCAGCACTTACAATAACTACTAGTATACTTAGTAGATGCTATGTACCCGGTTATCCGATCTACCTAACGACTGGTGCCATCTGGTATTCACGAAATTTGAGATTCTATAGGTGCCTCCTTATCTGGTATAGGCTGTCAACCAAGTCATCATGACAGCTAGACGGCTAGCCGGCTCATAAATGAAATTTCTAGGCATTGCCAACTCGTGACTCGAGAGCTAATGCGCTGTGGAGGTTCACGATCATTCCCGCAATAGTGCGACGGTACTGAGTAGGACATATCAATTACACTACTTACGCTTGTGAACATGCATTTTCCACTTTCTATCTAGGTAGTCGGATCAACTAGTCGGGGCAACCTGGTCTAATTCTGCACTCCTGCATGTTGCCCTTTCGGGGCAGCGGTGTGGCATTCGCTCATTCGCTCGTAAGTTGGGACCCGACCTCCACGTCAAATTCATCGTCTTGCTAGGCGTCCCGGGGGCACTCAGGCACGTGTTTCAGGCGCCCCATGAAGTGCGTCCCCTGCTGAGGCTGTCCCGAGCACTGCACAATGGTTGGTCGCCAGGTGTTCTGCTTCTCCATCCTGGAGCTGCTCGGAAAGGTAAGTATGCCCGGTTAGGTCACTACGGCCCCTTCGGCGCAGCGAGCAAGCTCTGCGACGCCGAGTACTCCAGCTCAGACATCGTGGTTCTCGACACATCTTAGGCTCACAGAGCCCAATGGCGAAGCGCTGACCACTCTTCTCCGAGGACGGAACTATACTTTCTTGTTCTTGTTATCGGCTCAGCGTTCGCCTCCGAACCTGTAGAGAGCGAACAATCGATTACACAATCGACAAACAGACCCTGGACAGTTGCTCTTCGGAGTGTCAAGCATGCATCGACTATCCATAATCAATTCGGAGAAGCGTAGAGCAATTGGGGGTAATGCTCCAAACCCGTCGTTCCGACGGTTCAGACATGCATTGGATAGGATAGTTCGTACGTGACCTACATATCGTCTCCTATCAAAGCATGTACCCCACAACGGTACGTAATACCGAAACCGGTATATCGCGATCATAGATATTCCTATTTGACCGGTGTCAGGGAGCCACTCCTGCAATCAAGTGGCTATTGAAAATCAGATCTTCCTAATATAGCTCTCTTGGGAGAACATTGGGCAACGGTCGAGCGAACCGGGACCCTGTACCTATATTCTGTACCGGCCCGGTCTCTCTCTGTGGATTCTAGGACTGGCGCAACGGCGTCCGATTGCTTCCAACAATAGTTATGCTGATCACTCTTTCGTCGGTCAGTTTCATGAAGTTGCCGTTTCAGCCATCATTCAATTCTCACGATAGTCACCTTGATTTTCCCCGGGTCGATAGGCACTGCCAAGCTTCTCGTCCTTACATCATCGCTGTAAGGTCCTTCCCTACTCGCCAACTGTTAGCTGCAAGATGCCCGGCCTATCTTCAGTGTGCGCGAAACCGTGTCGTCAAAATGCCCGAGGTGAATGTTTGCGAAAGTCGACGTGTAAGTAGGGAAGCAGATCTTATTACACAAGCTATCCTGAAACGCACTCAACAGCGTGCACGTGCCGATCCACAACGCTCGGTCAATAAATCTAAAGAAAGCCGTCCAGACCTACTCTTTGCCACCTAGTGCCGCCCTTAATTGCATAGCTTTCCCCTTGATTTATTGGGCCAAAGGAGAGCCGCCGAGGTGCGCCGCGTGACTCCATCGTGGCGGGTTAGATCATCGCAAAAACCTGGACAGATACAATCTATGATAATTACACGAAGCTCCCATAAACATAAATCTCTACAGTTGCCATCTATTCATCATTCGTCCAGGTTGATGAGGGTCTGCTCCATTCCCCTATCTGTACCACTCACCAAAAGTCTGACGCGTACTCGAAGTGTTGCCTTCGAAAATTCCGTTAGGCACCTATACCCGCAAAGATATCAAGAAATAATTATACATCAGCAATAAAACATATGCCAGCAGGCTTGCATAGCTGCTGCTGTTTTCTGGGTAGGACTTGCTTTCTCACAAGGTACCACGTAGCATTGACTAGCTTGTATAAAATTAAAATACCGATCAGCACAGCTGATTAGTTGTTGCGGGATGTAACACGTAAGCAGACTCAAGTTGGAAATTTAACGAGGTGGATAACTTAGGTACCTACTTTGACTATCAAGATACGCTCAACCGCAACACTCCCATTAGATAGATAAAAAGCACACTCCACTCAACACGTCAACTGCCATCGTACGCCAGCCTGGCCAAGAATAGCTGGCAAGCGTCGCCATAATACAAGAAATCCCTATCATGGATAATCGTCACGGAGAATTGTTTGTTGTTGACTGAGAGATAGCTCTAGGTCATTGTCAGATAGACAATTGACTAGTACCCCTTCGTGTTACTGGCATTAGTTACGGCTTGAATAGTGGCGCAAACACCCGGGCTACTTACTAGTAGATCAAATTGCCTAGCCAAGACATAGCGGAATTTTATAGAAAGTCCCCGTACAATAATAGAGCCTAACATTTGAGAGCATTTTGTTTACGCCGACAACTGAGGTAAAGCAATGAATGTGACTAGCTATTATTCACTATCACAGAGAATATAGGATAGAAGTCGTGTTGTACACAGAATAGCCCTCCGATACGTTATTAAAATTGATCTCTTCGCTTTCGTCACCAGGGCCGACCTTGTATATAGAAATAAAGCAGATTTATACTCAGAAACATCTCTAAACTGACTTGCAATTGTTACACAGGTATGCTTGTCTCCACCTATTTTGACCTTCTTTCTCAATGTTTAAGAATACCTACATGGCAATTTAGACTTGTATGCTTCAAGTAATATTTATTCAAGTAATATTAACTCGTATTTCTCATAGATGGCATATAGAAACACGCCTCCTCAAACATACCAAAAGGCGTCAGGCTACATGGCTGCGGTTCCGATTACTCCAATATTCTGGATAGGGATCAACAGTCCTCACAAGTAACCAGCAGAGTAAAGTTAAAGCTACGAAGATCTACGGTATCTTCATTACATCTTTTCATCTGTTGATCGTGTGTCAAGTCTATTGCCGCCATTAGGTTGAGGTAATTCTGCATTAGGCCCGGGGAAACCAAAGGCACGTGCCGAACGGCTTTTTGACGTATCACAAAATTTATGTATGATCTGACCTCATTACGTCAGGCCCTGGCCACCATGCTACCTATTCATGGGGAAGGTCATCGATCGCAGATTGTCACGATAATTAGCGGTCAGGTCTCCGATAGAGAGTGGCGGGAAAGCGAAGGTCACCTGGTAGGTAGCCGGTCAAGAAGAAAGCGTGATGCTACGGCCTCCGGGTAGCTGATTTGACGGAACCCGGCTTCGGGAGAGCTGTGTCACTGCGACCCAATATGATGGTCTCCAATCTGACGTCAGGATCTTTACGGCAAGCTGCATCCAGACCACATCTATGTATCACAGTAAGCAACTTCTAGAATCGGCCAAGAATAATATACCGGCGAATAGGAGAACCGATCTTGTTAAGGCCCTCGAGTGGCACACGAGACCCGACTATGATGGAAGCCCATGCAATTCCAGTCTGTGTCAGGGAGAGGGCGAGAAACCGGGAACTCACCCGGCGACGGTAGCTCATCCGCAGATATTTGTATGATCACTCACGATATTAGACTGCCAAGCTTCAAATGAGAATAGAAGCCGTTAAGGAGAAGTATGCTGGTATCATGTAATTATGCAGCGCCAGATTGCCAGATACCGATGTCAAGAACATGGTACAACATCAAAGAAGCGTGGAAGAGCACGTTAGAAGTGTTTGCCTATTGTTTTTCTATCGAGAGATACATTCTCAGAGCTCACGAAGTAACGTGCATCTATCTTCAGATGCTGGACTAGCGTGAGACTGCCTGACGCATTGAAGATGGAATGGCAAACTTCTCCCCTCCGCCGACTCTCCTATCTCGCTCTTCGCTCTTTCAACGTTTTCCTTTTACTTTCCCAACACGCCCAAATGGAAACCTAGCGTTGGTGATGATCTACCTACGCTGACTCCTGTTTGCGAAGTGTCATTGAGTTCTAGCTTGATGCTGGATGCTGATGTTCGGTAGCTGTTCACTAATCCCTCTTTTCCTTCCCTGAAGCTGAATTCCGGCGCCGGCGACCCAGGACACATACTCCAGAGAAATTCCGCCGCGTACCGGGTTCTTTGGTGCCAGTGGTTTTAATGAAACTCTAACATTAAATACTAACATAATTGCAATAAGGAATGTCATGTATTGGGAGTACCTATTTTAGTCTCATGTTACAACTCCGCATACAACTAAGTTATTAACTATAAGTTCCTCTTGACAGTGGATCTGGTTTTTTTTCATCATTGATGCTAATTTCAACGTAGAATTTCTTTCCATCTTCTCAGCTACATTCCAAAATCTTCATGTTATCTTGAGCGCATCGCCAATTTGGCAAGTCTAGACTCCAGCAACTATGTCTGCATTGGCTAAATGCATATGTTCATATGATTCTCGATTACAGTCAACCGTTGCCTGATAGGAAATTCTATTACTTGTGATATGTAAGAGTGATCAATCTGATATCTACATAGAATAAGACACTCATACGCCTTGCGACTGGAGATACGGAGCCTAATATCATCCCCTGTCTGTTGTCAACGGCATAGTAGCCTATTACAAAGTGATTCAAACATAAACTTATATAATTGAATTATTAGTACTTATATTAACATTATCTACTCATCACATAATAGATCTTGGCAACTTCATCCAAACTTAAACATGCACCATTTTTAAACTTAATTATACAGAACAGAACTGCAGCTTTAAACCACAACACCATTAAAAAAAATAACATATAGATAAGCCAACACATGAACGTCTGCATCCACTTATATACGTACTTTAAATACTTAATTTGCCATTTATTTTAGGACGGTCATAATTACATAGCAAATAACCATAGATCTCACATGTAAATGTTATCTCGGAAAAAACTCTATCGAAAAAGCCATTTTGACATAGCATGGCGACTAATTTAGTCTCCTGAGATATTGAATTGGGCTCGGCCTGAAATCTTGTATAGTAAGGTTTCTCAGAACGTAGCACTATTGCGCCACTCGAAAGCATTGCGATAGAAATCCCCAAACCAGATTTCCAGGGATGAAAATCTACTACCAAAGATAGGGTTGCCTCAATGTACATAACATGGCGATCTATTTCTAGAAGTTACATCGACTATGAAAACACATATTCCACACAGGAGACTTCTAACGCCTCTTAGACCTCCGGTGAATTTGTTCTGGTGGCCTCATTCGCTGGCCAAGGCCTAAGGGGGTAAGCTTGCGTTGGCGCAGCAAAGCTAAAGAATTAATGTTAATTGATCAAGTAGAACGCAATTGGGTTCTCTCCTCCGAGGAATAAAAAAGAATTGTCACCGCAACAAAAGATAAGCAAGGCAAAAGAAGTGGTAGCGGCAGGGAGATGGTAACCTCTTGATTTATATTAAAATTATAATTATAAAAAAAAGTATTAAAATGTAATTCGGCTTATTTGCTATTACTGGCTTGGGTGTAATCCTGACCGCTATCTTACCAGCCATCTAGTCAGCCCTCAGTGACGGTAATATCACTACTACGGCCATGTACGCATTCTTTCGTTGCTTCAGTGGCATTTACGGCGCGAATATTCTTGTCTGTCATATTCAACAGCCGAATAAATAACATGCTCCACCGAGTAAGCAGCGAGTAGGTGCGACAAGAGCTTGCTAATGGCAACGCATATGAGTTCGCCTCTATGGGAGGCGTATAGCGACTTCGTATAGACGTTCGAAACGAGGTTAGTAGGTCGGCATTGCTTTCGGGCTCGATGGTTTCGGCTGCCTCGGCCACTAAACAGTATGACATGTCACGAAAGAACAAATATAATTTTGGGTTCGAAGAGAAGAAAGCGGGCAATGTCCGAGACCCGACCGCGTAAATATTACAGCTTACCACGATTGACCAAATCACTCGCCTACACCTCAGAGTAATACGTAGAGACCAGCAGCCTCAGAAGGCTTCTACTGCCATACGCGCAAATAACGTTCTGACGCAGAATGCATGTATATCTTGTAAATAGGCATTGAATCAGGTCTCTAACAGGAGAGTTGAATAGACTATAATTAGCGGGGATGGGTCAATGACGCGACCGTAAAGTGATTAAAGATATATTAATGACGTGTCAGCTGTTACAAATCCCCGCAAACAATTTTCTCTGCTGAGAGGTATGGCTTTGATACTGTCATTCAGACCGGTAAGTAGAAGTGCACGTTAGCTAGGCTGCCATGGTAAGCTCTGCCTCGAGTAGACAATCTTCGATATCCGTGGTTTAGCAACGGTTGCCTACAGCCTATAGGATACTAAAATAGCTCGTGCTATTCAACACGTACCACACTCTGGAGGCCTGAATGCCTCCACTAATGCACCTCGAGAGATTTTGCTAGGAGGTAGAGGGAGAAACCAATATGGGTTTCTGGGAGGAAATCGTTCCGGGCCAGCCTGCCTCTGTACTCTGCCAGGAAAAATCTAAGACTAGGTCTTAGCTAAATATATAGACAAAAATCCAACGCAATCGGTCTTATGTAATCAGCATATTCCCCGTAAATTCACACTACCCGCACTGTCTCAATACCCAATATGCCTTTGTTGTACCCAACAGAAGGGTCTCGTTAGAAAACTCCCTCGCTCTCTTTTCCCCTCAGTACAAGTAGCCTCCCTCGCTTGCCTTGATTCTTACTACTACTCTCCACCTACGATACTCAATACCCCTGTACCTACACCTACAACCCCTCTCAATTATCTATCTCAATTATTCCATCAGAATGGCCTCTCAGTATGACATTATTATCATTGGCGGCGGCCCTGCCGGCCTTAGTGCCGCGTCGTCAATTGTCCGCCAGGACCATAAGACACTGCTACTCGACTCGGGGAAGTACCGAAACGCGCTAAGCAAGCATATGCACACCGTACCATCATGGGACCATAAAGATCCTGAAGAATTCCGTTCTGCCGCCCGTGCCGGCCTTGCTCGATATGGGTCTGTTACCGTAGAGAATGCGGAAGTCGTGTCGCTGAAGAAGCGACCTGACGAACTATTTGAAGCAGCGACAGGTGACGGCAAGACATGGGTTGGGAAGAAGATCATCTTGGCAACAGGCGTAGAGGACGTATTCCCGGATATCCCGGGCTATGCGGACTGCTGGGTTTCGGGCATGTAAGTCACCCTTCTGCCCTCTTCATCATATCCGAGGCTGCCTTCTAATCGCTGGCTCTTATAGTTTCCACTGCCTGTATTGCCATGGATGGGAAGAACAGTGGGTTGACACGGCGGGCATGTTAGCCGAAGGAAAAACCGGCACCGTCGTCCATGCTCTACACTTTGCCCGCCAGGCACTTCGTATGGCGAAACAAGTTACACTCTACACAAACGGGAACGAGGCGCTCGCCAAAGAGCTAACCGATACCCTTAAAGCTGCGCCTGCGCCCATGACGGTTAATTCGAAGAAGATTACAAAGCTGGTCAAGGCCCCAGAGCGTGCTCGCATCGTAGTTGAGCTAGAAGACGGCACAAAGATCACCGAGGGCTTTCTGGCTCACAATCCGCTGGTGAAGCTACGAGGCAACCTCGCTGAACAGCTCGGGCTAGAAATGACGATGGGGATCATCAAAGTGAACCCGCCCTTTAACCAGACGAGTCTCAAGGGAGTGTTTGCTGCAGGCGATTGTGCTGGCCCCATGCAATTCGTCACCGCGGCTCTTAATGGTGGAACTTGCGCTGGAGGAGGTGCACCTCTGCAGATTCAAGCTGAGCTCTATAACCAACAAGCGATATTCAAATAAGTAGAGGATCGCTGCGACCTATGAGCTTATGGTGGGCTAGTGGTGCAAGACTTCTGGCAGACGCGATGGGCTTCATAGATAGCGCATGTATTAACCGTCAATAATACACATCAAATTCAAGTTTTCATCAGATCCATCGCCTATGGCGCTCCGTTTAAGGGAGGCTTATGTGGAAGCGACTCATCTAATCTGCTATTGGATAATGCGTACGTCGGTACTGGCTAGAAACATTGACTTAACCTTTGGCCAGCAAAATTTACTATACAGTCAGGCTGTTCAATGCACACTTCTAGTGACGGAAGGACACGCAGAGTAGACACAATCTCTTGTTGATCGTCTTGTTGGCATCGCTAATTATACGTCGTATAGTTATGGGTCGGCCAGATCTATAAGCCAGGAGGGAAATCCGAAATTTACTTTCATTGTCTAAGATATTGTGTTTCAATATATTCCACTCGGTTCTACGGGTGCGAGTTCTAATTACGGGTTAAAGTAAGTGAATGAATTGTCGCAATTGTTCGTTCTCTTTTTCCGTTGAAATAAGGGTTTGAATTTATGGTTTCTATATTATCGCCAAGCATTTGCAGGATATTTTGTCTTTAAAGTAGTGAGTTGATATAGTGCTGTAGCTCTATTTCATAACGGAGAGAGTTGCAATGAGCCTTTGCCCCTCCAGTTTAGCAGCTCGTCAAAATGCATTTTTCGTTCAAATAGGCATGATCCATAAGTCTTAAGTATATTCAGCAGAGAGCTATGTACGTACCAAATTATCAACATCGCATACAAATGTTTATGACTTGGCATAAAGGTTTCTAGGACTGAATGTTTAAGGATATGAAAATAATACTATTCTTGTTTTCTATTCAAGGTTGTTGCGTCATTTTGAAGATTATGCGAATAGGCAACAGCGTCCACCGCGTAAAATATCTTATCTCGCGATATGTGCCTACGCCGAAGTCCTGCATGCGGAACCCAACATACAGCTCATTAGTGCTGACACCCCGGCCCGCCACAAGCAAGGTGACGAGAATTGAGGGGGGGGGGGGGGGGGGCGAATAGTACCCGCATCTATACCGCTAGCTCTCCCGACAACTTTCGAGGTGCTAGTATCAATTCTACAAAGACAAGAGTTTCAATCGGCCATATTTTAACTTAGTACAACATGTCGGATAGTTCGGACGATATCGAGAAACAGAGAGCGAAAGCGAAGAAGAACCTCGCCATCAGGACCAGCATGGCGGGGGGTCTCAACGGGGTTCTTGATGACTTAGTCGGCAAAGAAAAGAGGCAGCAAATTCGCAACAATCTAATAGCTAGAGGAAACATTCCTTCCGTCAAGGAGCACTTCGTCCCGAGGGGCGAATGGCACGCCGATAGTGTATCTGCAGCATCGGAAAAGCTTTGGATTGGTGAGTTGGAATTGTCCCCTAGATTTCTGTGACTTAGCTTCCTAGCTATTCTTGGGTGTGGGCGATAGGTAAAGAGAACGATGCTGATCCCCGAAGTTGATCGAATCCTCGAGCACCAAACCATCGGCCAATTCCTCACAGTAGCGATGGGTCGGGGCCCTCTCCCTACCGGAGAAATGGTTAATCAGCCTCTCGGCGAGGAAGAATGGTTTCTGGTCGCTCGGGCTTATTCAGATTGGGCACCCCCTCCATTCAATACCGAGGAAGGGGAGCCTATAGACAAAATCAACCATATCATTGGATCGACAGAAGAGGCCGACCGGATGCAAATTATTTCGAAAGAACTGCAGGCCATGAAGGCCCGACTCTGGGAAGGCATCATGCCTCTATCCGCCCGACGCTGGAGGGAGAAACAACTGTATGACACGAAAAACTTCTCGGCAGCGTGCCGAATTCTCAGCATGGCCATAAACGTTTTTTGGTACCTCAACCTCGGCGTCGTCCAGGCCGCATTGAGAAAAACCCTCGTTCTTATTGACGGCGTGTTACGTACTTTCGAGAAGGCCCTAAACTCCAAGCGCGCTCTTGCGGGAGAGCCTGCTGTTGAGGTGTCCAGGAAATGGCATCAATTTATACGCTCGAAGTATGCAGTCATGGTGAATCGGACACATGGCTGGGTGACGGACCATGTAGAACACATGAAAGCCAAGGTCCTGGAGCAATTAGAAGCGTGCGCGCTCTCGCATGAAGGTACAGAGACGGGTTACAATGAGAAGTTGATGAGACTCTATGATATGTGGCAAGACCTAGGTGAGATCTCTTCGCGGGCCGATTATACTATATTAATGCCAATGGATGGGTACGATGGCTCCGAGATGGAACCGGTGCAGTCCAAATACAACTTCCGCACCCAACCGCTTCGTATCGCATTAGACATCAACCGGCGTAATTCGGAGTATCACGACCGACGTGGGCATTTGCTTATGAAAATGGAGGTTGATACTGTCCTAGCGAACATGGGCAACCCCAAAGCGTCGGAGCTTGACAAAATAATGGGGACACCACGACGGCAAGATGCCGCGCAGAAGTTGGTGCGTGCGGAACTACGCGGGGAGCCGGTTCGATACGAAAAGGAACCCTGGGTCACCATGATTCGCGAGGTAGAAGAATGGGGCTTCGTGATATATCGGTCTTGTCACTCCTGCTCTGATAATGAGTGGGACAGCTTTCGCGCAAAATTCGACGCCGATGAAGCCGATTGGGGATCAGAGCTTGCCGGGGTCGAGACACTTCGCCAGCGTTCCAAGCTCCACTGGCTTGACACGAAGGACTTGGGAATCGACGACGGAGATATCGAAGCGCTGAAGAGGTAAGGCCCAATCCTGGCTGGAGAATTTCTGGCCACTGTGCTGACTGAGATGCGAACCAAGTTCATTTAGGGACTTTGCCGAGACCGCAGAGTTTCCGACCAGATTTCCAACAGATATCTTTCTGATGGTTGATGAAGCTAGTGTCGCTTCGTACCTGAGTCCACCAACCGTATCATCTCCGACCGGAGATGACGGAGGGTTCGTCTGTGTGGTTGCAGCCAACTTCGATCCCGCCGAAGGAGCAGACCGCCCGGCAGAGTCGCCCGGCTATGGCGGTACACTCAGGGTTTTGGGCAGCTTACTGTGGGATGACCTGAGTGCGTTGGTTGCGTCTCACTCCCAACACCTAGAGAAACTATGGCCGTTAGCCATGAGCCGTGAATCCCATGTCTATGTCGGCCCCACCGTCAAGGTTCACAAAGAGCCTAGTTTGACGTGAAATTCCGTGCCTGGTGTTCAATAAATAATTCGAGTTTATCTTAATCTGTCACTCATAAATGTAAGCTTAGCATCGCTAGCACCTATGTACAGAGTATCTAGCAGACCCATTGCGTAGACGAGTTTAAGAAATCTCGAATCGCTCCTCTTGGAGTACACCATCCTCGATGAGGCTTTCAATATCTACATCGCTAAGGCCTGCCACGTAAGTTACCCCTTTTATTCTGAACTTACCACCGCCATCTACTTCTCTCAAGATAATGGGTGCTAAGAATCCGTTCATTAAAACCAGCTTATCGCCCTCTTCGAAGCCAGGGTCGTGCTGGAAGGAAATCCCAAAGAAATGAGCTTCCGTGACAAACATGGCCTTGTTCTGCCGTTCAACTGCTAGCGCCTCGGCGGAGAAGTATTCGGCCACCCTACGTTGCCTCAAAAACTCAACAACATGCTTAAACATTAGCTCCTCTTGAGATATGGCGTGATGTCGAGCCTCAAGCTCGACCCGGTGTGCCTCTCGCTCGCTGCCACCACAGGTGCAGCTCGCCATCGTACCGCGGAGCAAAGCCTTCGCCTCGGCATATGCTGATGCAAGCCGCTGCCCGGCCTCGTCAATGTCAGCTGCGCGCGAGAACGTCCCACTCTCGACATGAGATCGAGTGGCAGAGATGGGCCGCGTCTTGTACTAGACTCTTCAGCGTGTCAAGCTCCTCCTGGGATTGCGTAGCGCGAAATGTAGCCTTTAGCTGAGGACGGCCAAAGCTTGAGGTCGTGGATGTCGTAGAGGGTGATGTTTTGGAGCTTATCTCTACTTGGTTGCTTTTGAATCTGTCCATGACAGACTCTAATTCCGATAGCTCAAACGCAGCAGCACTAAGAAAGTAGGGTGTCATAATAGCCATAACAGCCTGTAAGTGGTCTTTATGATGTGTAATTTTAGATGGTGACTCATTCTGCTGTTGACGATACTGGCAACGTACACGATCTGCGGAGCCTGCGACGTGGGTTGCTACTGCCTTCAGCATTTGGCAAATGAAGTGAGTGGTACCAGGGAGTTCGCTGCGGGAGGGGGCGATGGCCTGTAGCATTTCTAGATAATACTCATCAAGGCCCTGCAGCGCGGTGATGTCGTTGTTGATCGCAACCTCACGTTCGTAAGCCGGGGCTAAGAGTAAAGCGCTCATGATCTGTGGTGATGGTGTCACCTTCGGACGCACGAGGAGGCGAGCATACTTGCCTAGCATTCTTTCCCGCATTCGTATAGTTTTCAGACACTGGAAATTGGAAACACCTTCGTCGATGTTGCTAGCCACACGGATCGTGTCGAAATCGATCCCTGAAAGGATGAGCTTCCCATCGGCTATCTCGGTATCAACTGGCTTAGCAAACCAATATGCCGATTTATACTCAGCAAAGAATTCCGTTGATGCGACTCCAGGAAATGGTCTTGTGAAGTCTAAGCTGAAAGACGCGTTGTGATGTGCACGAGTAAAGCTATAAAGAGCAAAGACCTGGGTACTGTACTCGTGTGTCAAGACATATACCGTCGCAAGGAAAAATACTTGGGCGGCGGACATGGAGTAGTCAGGAGCCAAGACACGCTTCGCAAAAGGATCCAACATTGAAACAAGGGCGAAGACGCGGTCCCTCGGGTCGGTACTTTTTCGGGCTGAACACCTGTCTAGCCATGTGGACAAATCATCCGAAGCTTCCGGGTCAACCGTGAAGAATATGGTCTCAGCGCTCCGGCACCAACCCATCAACTCTTCGTACGGTTTCCTCCTCCCGCGTGGATCCGCTCCTAGGGCTTCCTCTATGGATACATAAGCTGGTTGCTTTTTGTAAAGTGTGAAGTTGTGCAATGCTGGCAGGCGCTCGCGCAGCCTTTGCATAGTGGTAGACCGCCGACCACAGTACCAAACAGGATCTCGCTTGGCCAGCTTGGCCTCTTGGACCACCCACATGCGCGTCCAATATGGGCGACAAAAAAAGGCATATGCGGCTTGAACGACACGGTTCTCCTCCATGCCCCGTGAGGTGAAATAGTTGGCAAGGAACACCCTCTCGCTCTCTGTAGAGAGCCGCAGATCTCTCTTTTCGGCTCTGGTCTTGCGTGCGCTGGCCTCGGTGAAAAGTACGCCGTCGTTATCTAATAGATCAGAGTCGTCAACAGTGAGATAGTCCATCACTAAGCTACTATCATCCACGTCTGGGCCGAGATAGATGAGCACTGTATCTGCATTGCTATAGATTCGATCCATCATGCGAACTTGTTCAGACTTCTCTTGGGTGTCTTCTTGGTTGATACATATTGCATCTACCCATAGGACTCGGGCCTTATCGGCCAGCCTGAAGCATTTAAATGCATGGTAGACATTGGCCGAGATGCTAAACGGTATATGGTTCACGGAGATGACGGCATCGTCCTCATCTGATGCCCATACGTATGAAAGTGCCTCATATGCTACTTCGGGCGGAATTTGGTCCCGAATGGTTTCTTGAGGGTCGGAGGCTGGACTTTTCACAGCTAAGAGTGTGCAATGAATAGGGTCTTGATGTCTGCCAGGGAGTAGCTGAAGCAGTCGCATCTGGGATTCTCCGAACCTCACGGAATTATAGATGCTGTGCGATCGCGGAGGTTCCGTTGGGTCGTGACCTTGCGGCACCGTCCCCGGTCCGCTGTCGCGAAAGTAAGACTCTGAAAGCGGAGTCGTCATGCTAACATAACGCGAGTCTCACCAGAAGTAATTGCGAACGGCTCAACTACAGGCATTTATGTACAAAACACCATCCCCATGCTGCCTGTTTGTTGCTTACTCAGAGTGCACCGCCACGATGAGTCAGCAGAGCGCATCGTATTGAGGGTTCAATATAGCCTCAATGGTTGTAGCTATAAGTTTGCAAGAGTTAAGGTTTTAATAGAATTTATGTTCTTGCTAAGTACTGATCGCAGAGCATATATTCGTGCTTTGAAGTCCGAAGTTCTAAAATAAATAACAGAATTGGGGGTATCAACGTATATATAAAGAGATAGATGGGCATCAATATCTGCCCCCCTGCCTACAGCTCGTTCTGTTCCCACGCTGTGCGCTCCGGCCAGAGCGTCTCAAACACCTGCCTCACTACGCCTGAGGTTAGTAATCATTCTTCTAAGTGATCGGACGACTTCAAAGCTGTTCAGACTTTCCAAGACATGAAATTGGCTCAAAAGAAAAAGGTCTTCTTAGTCTAAAATAGGACGAGACAGGAAGAGAATAATTATGAGAATGACTTACTGATACTGCGCACCCTATCCACCTCCTCAGGACTTTCAGTCATGACATCGTCGTTAAAGCACCACTGTCCGAACGCTGTGCCCCTCTCTATCGTCCGTTCAAGTAGCTCGGCTTTAGCTTGCTCCGCGTCCTTGACCATGAAGAACTTCATCGTATCAGTGTCGACGATGGTATGCTGATATTTCTTCAGCGCCCTGATGATAATGTCCCGGTCTTTCGGCTTGGTATCAGCCGATGGTAGCAGGGGTTCGAGGCCGCGCGGGACTGCCGCTAACGCAAACTTCAATAGACAGTCCCCGCATGACGGATGCGCGTGAGATAGGCGTCCGAAGACGTTAGAGACCGTGAAGTCTGGGTTCCTGGACGTCTCATCGGAGAGCGAGGATGCAAATGAGTCGCCCAGACACTTGTCGACGCTAAAGCTTTCACACTTGACCTTACGGATGGTCTCGGGACCGTCGACGGCGGTCCACATCACGTTTACATTGACGTTGGGCGGTTGCAGCCCAGCCTGCTGGAGAACCTGGGCCACCTTGAGGTACATCCTATCGCGAGGGACGATCGGAACCAGCGGCGGCGGGGCAGAAGAATCCCGCTTGCCGTATTCCTGATGCCCCAGCTCAATTGCTGCGAGGAGCTGACTGCGCTCCCGATAGTCCAGGTAGCCATCCGAGTTGGCATCGCTGCGAAGTGCGACGAAGGACCAGAGAAGGGACTCGCGGAACCTCTCGATGCTATAGTGGAAGGCCGCGAACCACGGGTAAATCTGGTAGCGGTACTCCCCGCGGAAGCGCTGGCAGGCGCCGTTCATGGACGGCCGCGGGAACGACGCCATGGCCTCCCGCATGACTGCGCGAGATATCGAGTGCGCGAAGTGAGCCTGGACTTGCCGGTTTCGTTCCCCGAACCGGTGGTTTAGGAGGTATGAGGTGTAGTAAGCGAAGGGTTTCTCGCCAAATGACGGCATTGAACCCTTAGTTAGTGACTTGGCGTTGTAATGGTCGGATTTGAAGGCCATGGCGTGGCCGAAGAGGGGTGAATAGAAATCAGAGGCAGCATGGTCCATGCCCAGGAACATATCGTCTGATAGAGCAACCATATGATCTGTGGTCGATGGCGTCATGTATATTTGAGACTCTTTGCGGGTTTTGAGAGTCAGCCATGGAACTCATTGATAGTAGAAGAGCCAAGAAATTGAAGGTGAGCACCGCGTAAAGCCTAAAAGGAAGGACTGGAAGATAGTTACCTATGCTCAGGGAGTTGAATGTAGGAAGACATTCTTTCTCCTTCTCCCCGAAGAAAGACTCTTGGTCAAGGACTTGAACGATCCCATTCGTTTCGTCGTTATCACTGAGCCAGGACGGTCGTTGGGGCATCTTATCTACGCCGTCGCTAGGCACTGCGTTATCTTCAACCGAGTTAACAAGAAGTTGGATCTTGTTGACGAATTTCTTTGCATATGCATTGAGGCTGCGCAAGGAATACCGTAACTCGTCCCAATCACGGTAGCGGTTCATGCTGTGCCGCGATATCCAGATGCCTTGCGCATCATTGAGGGGCGACTGCTGCTCGTACACATGCAGACTACGCCTGAAGGCTTCGTCCGAGCCATTGACCCAATTATATACGAAGTCAATCTTTGGCTCGGCCAGCAGGCCGAATTGGTCCTTGTTGTAGTTCCCGGATGAAAACCACTCGTCCTCCCATCCCTCCAGCTCGACGTCCTTCACAGCTTCCTCAAACGGTATCCTTATGACATCGGGTAGATCGTCATAAAAGGGCTTGGATTGCTGTAGTGCATGAGATGCCATGTCTGTCTCATCTTGGACTATGAGCGGCATCATCGCTGAGCCGCCACTTCGAACCCATTGCGTCGGGACTTTCGACCACGAAGTATTCCGTGCAAGCAAGAAACTGCGGCTCCCAGCACGCTTGATAGGCTCCCAGTCCTTCCATAACTCGAGCCAGCCGAAGAGAATGAGGCTGGCCAGAAAGGCGACTCTCCTGTTCCGCCGGCAGTGAAATGTGCGTTGATCCATCAGAGAAGATAGTGATTCCTGCCGTGAAGGCGCAGCAACTTTCACTCGTGCTATGTACTCCCCGAACGTTATACACATCTAGAGAGGTGACAAATTTGCAGCACGTATGCCAAGAGCGCGCTGATACCGTCGCTTTGACTTGTTGGGAGTGGTCGCGTGCCCATGTCGTGTGTTCATATACCAAAAAGGGATAATACATTATCTCTAACAGCTGAGGCCATCAGATCTCCGTCGATCTTGCCCGTGTATAGTAACTCCATATCTGCACATACTAATTATATAGATAATCAAACTGTTGAAAGGGGTCCCTAGCCTACAAGTGGCGATCTTATAATTGGTGTCTTGGCATGGCTGCGCGATGCTCCTTCGAAAAATTATATCTGAGTAGCCCAAGTGCTGAAGTGGGTCGAATAATATTCCCAGCGCTCTGCCAGCGCTCACCTGAAGACTGTTTTGTACGTTTTTAGGTGTGGCAAATGGAACAATAGGGGGTTAATTGATCAACCGATTTAATAAATACTTGAAGATCATCGGAATCATCTGGTTCTTAGTTGGCTAATTGTGTAGAAAGACTGGCCTGGTTATCCGTAGATCTGGGTCATTATAGTTATCTGATGGACCCCTTGATCCGGTAGTTAGTCGCGGCTCTACGAAGTATGTAGATAGATCTAGCTGACTATCAATTAAAATGACCTATTTCTCTGCTTTAGCGCCGCTCCTTCGGTAACTGCCCAGATCATGTCGGCGCCGGACCCCAAGCCTAGCGTTATCAAATTACAAAAATGTCAACAATGCGCCAGTGTCAACAATAACTTTGTTTTCAGCTGAGCTTATATTAAAAAATATACTAACCCGGTCTGTTGGGATATGATACTCACTGTGGGCCTGCCAAGCTTTGGATCCGGCATTTAGCTCGAACGGCAAATATTAGTGTGGTGAGCGTTAGGCTTGGCAAAGCTCTCCATGTCATATTTCCGATTCTATAATTCTGTGTTGTGCTGGGGACCCTAGGAGCCTTGTGAGTATATACGTATTCAATTACGTAGGGCACGTGAAGGGAAGCTTGGGTTTCCCACGCCCCGGCACCCAATGTCTTGTTTACTGTTTAGGTATTAACATGGACCTGTTTCAATCTAGACAACATCAGGCCCTGGTGATGTCAATCACCTATGATCGAAGCTTGATTTTAATCTCTTGGCGAGTCCTAGGATGGATAGGAAAAGGATCGACACTGGCAAATTATTGTGCAGTAGTCCATACGCCCCTATCTATCTGTAATAGATGACAGGATGATACCCTCAGCGGAATATTCCATCATCCCCAGATAAGCGACTTCGGTATAAGCACCTTAGTCAAGGATTTGAAGGCCAAGAGACCCAACAAACATAGCTGTTCCCGTTATATCCCTAGTTCCTAAGTAATGAATAAGCAGAGATCCAAGACCTTTCCCGCCTTCTTGACGCGTTGTCGCCCACTATTACAATTCCGTTTCGTCTTTGATTCTGCCTCAGCCCTAGTCTCCATACTTCTCCAGAGCCTAGATTCACATCGACGATCCGCACAGCTACCGCCGCCATGTACGCTGCAAGTTCGTCCATTAGGGAGGACGAGGAAGCTATGCTTCCCAATTCTTCTCGAGAGAAGCCAGCCGAGTTCAAATCATGGGGATGGGAGAGCACCATGAATCACCTTTCTCTGCGAATAATCGCAAGGCATTTCTGGGGAGTCGTGAAGCCGAGCTTCCTCTCACGAACGGCCCAGAAGCCGGCGCCCATGGGTGAGACAACCTCGCCCAAAAAGAAGTATACCACCGAATACCTCGACGGGGTTCGAGGGGTTGCTTCTTTGATCGTCTTCATCCTCCATTGGAGCCATACCTCTTATCCCTCTGTCAACTCGGGTTGGGGATATAAGGGCAACACATCATTCTGGCTGCTGCCGTTTGTCAGACTGATCTTCTCCGGAGCAGCCATGGTCTCTGTATTTTTCGTCATCTCTGGGTTCGTGTTGACGCATCGTTTCATACAACGGATGTACAGGATGGAGTACAACGAACTCTTTTCCGGACTTAGTTCACTCACTTTCCGAAGAGCAATACGGTTATATCTTCCATCTTTTGCTTCTAGCTCGCTAGCCTTCATCTGCGTCTGCTTGGGGCTTGTATCCGTCCCTTCCAAGGTTGATGGGAAACGATTTCGCCACAGCTTTCATGCCTACCTCGACTATCTAGATGCCGAATCAAATCCCTGGGGCTGGGATGCCGACTTCTACGGCTTTTATAACCCCCAATTATGGTCGATTGCAGTGGAGTTCCGAGGGTCAATGGTCGTATTCCTCTTGGTACTTGGCCTAGCCAAAGCCCGGGCGTCAGTGCGGATGCTCGTTGAGATTTTCATTTTGATTCACTCTTTCGCTCATAAGCGTTGGGATGTTGCGCTTTTCGTAGCGGGTATGGTGCTAGCCGAATTCGAAGTGTGGGTGTCTAGAAGAACCAACTTATCAAAGACGAAACCGATCAACGCTATTCTCATCCTCACATTGGTTCTCGGACTCTACTTATGCGGATACCCACGCGATGGCGCAACATCCACTCCAGGCTACATGTGGTCCCAGAGCATCTGGCCGTACACTGCGTATCGTCGTCGCTTCTGGCTGGCCATTGGCGCAATTCTGAGCGTTGGTGCTATGGTATTCATGCCGTCTGTGCAAGCTCTCTTCATGACTCGCCCGGCCAGATATCTGGGTCGAATTAGTTTCGCGCTCTATCTGGTTCATGGCCTTGGAAATCGTACAATTGGGAAGTGGTTGATACAAGGTTGTTGGCGCTATCTTGGCAATGAAGGGTTCTGGCCTTATACTTTGAGCTTTGTGATCTCAACAACATTGTACTTTCCTATTGTTATTTGGGCATCCGATTTGTTTTGGAGGGTTGTTGACGTACCCTCGACGAATTTTGCAAGGTGGTTAGAGCGAGCGTGTGCCCCAGAAGCAACATGACTACAATTATGTAATAATGAATGGATCATAAGATATTTCTTTAACTTCCAAATGACGATACTCACACGATTAGCTTTAATTTAGTCTCCTATATACAAAATATAGTACGTGTCGTAGATCTCTTACATAAATATGCTGCTAAAAAGCCACAACTATGCGCTGAAACGACGTACTTGATCTAAGTACAGGGATGTAGAACCAACAAGAGCTTGAAAAGAAAAACCCCCCATTATGTCGAAACGATAGTTAAGGGGATATAGGGTGAGAATTCTTATTTACTATTTATCATGAAAGAAAGAGAAAAGAAAAAACAGTCCATTACAATGTAATAATCAAGGACTTCCTAAAAATGAGTGATATGTCTGAGTACGGGCCAAGTTGAACGTATGACTCGCTAGGCATAAGGGCTATGTAGAAAGGAAAACCCCTAAGGCGCGTTCTGCAATTCAATAACGCCAGTCTATAGCTCTAGAAAGGCCGCCCTGCAAATTCCTTTTGTATGTTATTGTATTCGAGATCATGAAGCCTGTAGTCCATGCTACCATCTCCCACCGCGTCATCCAGGCTTTGATGCCTCCCATCACTATCTATGATGAACTCGCTCACGCTACTCAATGTATTACGCGTTAGGGCTTGGGTAGCGATCTTTGGCGGCTTTGATTCAACCTTTTCACTATCGCCTGAGCGACGAGGAGAGCCACGTTTGCTACTTGCGGAAGATCCAGGGAGCCTCAATGTGGAAAGGAGTCGACGACCGGCCCTCGACCACAGACTATCATGCATTCGCCTATCCTTTTGAGCAGCCTTTGTGATGAAAACGGCACGAATTACAATAACTGATGTCATTGTTAACGAAACGCACCCTTCTACCATGGACCAGTATGTGGCCCAGACTGGGGCAGCTCCGTTCCCATCTGGTCGCGAATCGGTTATGGTGCCAATGAGCCGGATTAGGGCAATGATGATCATTACTATTGACAGACACAGCATAGCTGCAAGAGATATTTTTCGGGCGGTGGGCATCAATGACCGGTTCAGGACGACAATGGGTATCGCCATAACTATACATTAGTCAGTGTCGGGACTCGCTGTATCTTCGACTGCGGGGGATTTCGAATATCAACTTACTCATAGCGTCGGATATAATGTCGATAGCGGCGACAAGAAGGTTACCCACAAGGGCTCTGGTATGTTGCTCAGGGAGTGTAGAGCATTTGACTGTTATATAACGTGAGCTATTGCAACTAGCAAGGTGAGTGTTTGGGAGCGCTAAATGTACTGACCAGAGTCTGCACCAAAGTGCGGGCAGATAATGATGGGGTTAAGAATCGTATATATCCAGAATATGATACTTAGGCCGACCGTAGACCAAAAGAGTACTGTGATTCGTCGAGGCATGCCCTGAATCAATGTGTGGAAGAAACACAGAAAAGCGAATTTCACTAAGTAGACTGAAGTCCAGCCTATGGAAGCAGTGATTGTGGACCATGTCAGGATGCTTAGAAGCTTTGGGAGATCCTCTTGGAATGGGAACACGACGCCCTTATTGATAGCTTCTATTAGATATATGTTGTCCAGGTTGTGTAGACATGTGGCGAATCCCGAGATTAAAAGAGCTGCTGCTGTAACTACTAGCCCATCATCGATACGCCAAGGAACGCGCCCGAAGACCCGAACGACAAGACGAGTCACGACGGAGAGCACGGCGGCACCGAGAAGGACTGATAAGGAAATCTGACCATCACGTTAGTAATCAGGAAACGCAAGATGGGTTTGGATAGGTATGTATACTAAAAACCGTTCCTTGTCAATTTTGCCTGCATGGTTAATCGCTTCCTGCCGGCCTGGGATATTCTGATAAGGCGGAAGATTACTAAAGTCCATTGTGATCTGTTTGCTCGAGAAAAGACAACCTGTGAGGCAAACCGGATCCGTGAGGAGGAGCAACGATACAATCCAAGTAAATGATACAATATTCTCGACCCAAGCAAGGTGGCCAAATAAGGGGGTCTTACCAACGGTTAAAATATTCGACTCAGTAGGATTGTAACTATGGACTGCTCTCTGCTACCGAGAGGAATTCTAAGTAGGAATATACTGTCACACTGCCGCTGTTGACAAAAACAGAGCGTTGTGACACTAGAGAGACCCTTACAACCTGCAGTAGTGTATATATATGTCCTTATGGTGATTCACGGACGCACGAGACCAACAGGCCTCGCTGGGCTGATTCCATCTTACATTATCAATACAGCACAAACGCAAGGTGACAGTTATGTTACAGTATTACGAAGGTCATATGAAGCAGCCGTCAATGATGACGTGTTTAAAATGGCGATAGAGAGCGAGACCAGTCGTGTGTTACCGTTTTTATTGAGCGGTGTAGCATCAGTGAGGAGAGTGAGAAGTACAATGCAGTACAAGGGGTCGATAGAGCCCCATCTGGCCCTAGCTATGTGCATGTAGCCGTCGATGGGTCAGGATCTGAGGGATGAGTATATGGGTCATTCTATTGTAATACTAGTACCACTCACTTACTACGTTATGTGAATTGCCTCTTCTAGTAGCCTATGAGGGATTATCTTCTTTCCGACGCGCGGCCCAACGCTCCGCATCTCCAAAGGGATTACAACCATTGATATCATCCAGCACCTCTGGGTTTCTAACATCTCATTATCCTGCTAAACAGGTTGAACGAGTCCGAAAATTCTGCTTCTGAGGGTAACACGATACTGCGCCCCCTCCCCCAAATCTGCGTTTGACTCAACTACTCTCTCTGCAAATAGTACGCTCTCTGCACGCGCCTATAGTCTTTTGAACCAAGTGCTAGCTAGAATGTTTTATTCCATGACACCAAGCATTCTTGCGGCGGTTGTCGTTGCGCTATCCTGGCTTAGTCTCAGCTTAGCAGCTAACCGGCGACATGTGAAGAAACTTCAGGAAGCCGGCGTGGTAAGTAACGACGGACTCCCGTCAATTGTCAAAACAGAAGTCCGCTTTCGTGTCGCATCTTTCTAACGAAATCAAAGCCGATGCCCGAGTACCACCCGGTCGCCGGTCATCTACTTGCGTTGAGAGAGTGTAGTCGGGTTATGCCACGGGACACTTCTATACACGTTATGATACAGCATTTTGTGAAGCAATTTCCCAAGGGTATCTTCTATCTTAACTTATGGCCTTTCAGCAAGACTATTGTGGTTGTCGCCAACCCGTTCGCGGCGGCCCAGGTCGAGGCCGCATTCCTTGACAAGCCTCCCAAAATGTGCCGTACAATGGAGATCATCAATGGAGGCCCATCGCTTATGACCATGCACGCGGACATCTGGAAGCAGTGGCGGGGGCTTTTCAATCCTGGGTTTGCTGCCGGATACATAACAGGACTCGCTCCAGTTTTCGCAGAGGAAGTTGCCGTGTTCTGTACCCTACTTCAGGATCGTGCTAAGGCCGGTGTCATGTTCCAGCTGGAAGAGTATACGCTCCGGCTTACTTTTGATGTCATTGCTCGAGTTACTCTGTGAGAATCCGCCACAACACGCGTGGAAGAGTACTGTACTGACCTCCTTTGGCAACAGTGACGCCCGTCTTCACTATCAGACCCAGGGAAGTGCTCTCGCAGACTGCCTGCGGCGACAAATATATTGGACCTCTTTCGGCACGATCTTTAACCCATTCCGACGGTACTTGAGCCTTCGCCCCTTGGTGCAGCGCTACAACAGTTACCGTATGAACGCATATTTGGACAAAGAGATTGATAAGCGGTTTGAGGAACTGGCCCAGTCTCGCCTAGACCAACCCAAGGGAGCGAGAGGGTCGTCAAGATCGATTATTTCACTAGCGATGGACAAATATCTGGAAGACGTAGGCCACAACAAGGAGCTGTCGCGAGAGGCTTTCAAGACACTCGCAAAGCCACAACTACGTATGTTTCTCTATGCGGGCCATGACACGACTAGCAGTACATTGCTTTACTGTTTCTTGCTGCTTTCTCAACATCCCGAGGTCTTGTCGAAGCTCCGCAAAGAACATGATGAAGTTTTTGGCACCGATCTTTCTATAGAGAATTGTGTCCAGATCATCAAGAATGACCCTTCGTTACTGAACCAAATACCATACACGTTGGCAGTTATCAAAGAGGTTTTGCGCATCTTCCCCCCGGCAGGGAGCTTGCGTGACGGCCGTCCAGACTTCGTTTTAGTCGACGAGGAGGGCCAAAGATACCCTACTGAAGACTGCCACATTTGGACGCTGAGCTTAGCTATGCATCATCGTTCTGCTGTTTTCCCGAAGCCAGATGACTTCATTCCAGAACGGTGGCTGGTTGGCGCTGAAGACCCTCTACACCCGGCCAAAGGGTCTTGGCGAGCATTTGAATGGGGCCAACGTAATTGCATCGGCCAAACCCTTGCCCAGATGGAACTGAAGGTCGGGCTTGTCATGACGGCTAGAATGTTCGATATTACCCCCGCATACGATGAATGGGATACTCTTCATTCCAGAAATGGCATTAGAGTGGTACATGGGAATCGGGCCTACCAGTCAGAAATGGGTGGTGGCGGAGCCCACCCTTCAGATGGCTTCCCGGTCAGAGTTACTCTAAGGGATGGGGAGCGGGGTATTTAACATTCGTGAAAGGGGGGGTGAAGTCGTATACCTTGGTAGTGTGGTGTTACTACGTAGCAGAACATTTTTCTCTTTTCAAGAATAGCTGTTTCGTGCTATGGTTTTGTGACACCACGATCTAATCAAGAGATAACAAAAGTATCAGGGGGTATACATGATGCTTTTTGAGCTACTCTTGGTTCTTCAAATGTGAATAATTGCCCCTAAACTTCATTAAAGGATAAATTTGCAGCATTTAATAACGGACGGGAGCATTTTGGAACTATCAAACATATGCGTGTCTGAAAATAATATCTCGATTGTTGCCTTTTACGTGACGGGAACTTCAGATTAACTGGCCGGGGTTCTTTGTCGTTCTTGATCTTGTCCGAATTCGCGTACTTTCGGTCTTATGAGTGTAACGAACAGAGTACGCATGATTTCGTTGGAAGCACCTAAGGGATGGAGGGATATCGAAGCTTAGACAACGTCGACGATTACCACACATCTAAGCTTGTTTATTTACGCAGTTGGAGTAATATGCTATCCTCGATAAACTGTCTTATTACATGTAAATAGCTGGTCTTGGCCATTCCAACAGGAGTTCGCCTCTTAAATCTTCGACAGTGCAGGGCTAGAAATACCAAGTTTTGTTTGTCACTTACCAGAACAATATCAGGCCTGTGTAATCGAATCCCCCAAGATGCTCTTAGCCTGTGGTTTAGTCGTGATATTAGCAATTTATGCTGTATGGCAGGGCCTTCTGCGGCAAAATGGAAGCAAAGAACGACCGGAGCCACCAGTCATTCCGACCATGATTCCTTTCGTCGGCCATATTATTGGAATGGTTCGATATGGGAAAGGCTATTATCAGCGTCTCAGGTAGTAGTAACTCACTGGCTTACATGTCTTGCAGGTCGGGCTAACGTAACGTGAATAGGGACCAATACCAACTTCCGATAGTCACACTGCAACTTTTTGGGTTGAGAGTCTACGTAGTGTTCTCCGTCCCAATCATCCAATCTATTCAGAAGCAAAGTAAATCGTTCGCTTTTCAGCCCATTCAAGCCAGGTTCTCAGTGAGGCTATGCGGTGCCAGCAAGGATGCGTACAGGATCCTACAAACGGACATAGATACAGGAACCGGAGAATATGGAACTATATTCAGTGCTATGCATCATGCACTGAGCCCTGGCAAGTTTCTCAACGAAATGAACATCATATCTGCCGACTCTATACGCGACTCTATCAATGATATCCCTTGTGGGACCAGTATCAAATTAGATGAATGGCTGAGGCACCGAATTACTCTTGCTACAACGGATGCTGTCTATGGTCCCTATAACCCATTCAAAGATAAGGAAGTACATAATGCATTTTGGTAAATATTTCACTAAAGGCAATACCTAATCCCATACCACTAGCTCACCACCGTCTTGCGCAGGGCATTTGAGCGAGCTATTCCCGGCCTCATCTTCCTCCCAAAGTGGCTGGCACCTCGAGGAATCCGCAACCGGAAAGTCGTAGCTGACGCTTTTCGGCGCTATTTCCTCAATGGATACCACGAACATGGCTCTGCGCTAGTTAAAGACTTCTACGCAGCCGAATGTTCATACGGCTTCTCGCAGTCTGACCGCTCGCTCTTCGAAGTTGGAAATGCAATTGCAACACTTGCGAACACTTATGCAGCCGTCTTTTGGTTGGTATTTTATATCTTTTCCGATCCTCAAGTGCTACGAAGCATCCGCCATGAGGTCTCAAACGTAACTACAACTAGCGTTGGCGATGAGGGCGGCAAGCACACACCTCAGCATACCCTTGACATAACTAAAGTGAACTCTCATTGCCCACTTCTAATCTCGACTTTCAGAGAGACCATGAGATTACACAGCGTCGGTATATCTCTCCGAGAAGTCTGCAAGGACGCAGTCTTGAATAACACCTATTGCTTAAGGCAAGGCGCCACGATCATTATGCCGACTATCTCCATTCATACTGACCCGAGAATCTGGGGCCCTGATGCCCTTTCCTTCAAACACGATCGTTTTCTATCTATCAGCAACTCTACTGGTCTTCAGAGGGAGAAAGTCTCACCGGCCGCATTTAGAAGCTTTGGTGGTGGAACTACGCTGTGCCCTGGAAGGCATTTCGCCACTACCCAGATAATGGTTTGGATCAGCATGTTGGTTATGCGCTTCGATATAGAGCCTGTTTCGGGACAATGGAAGAAGCCGACAACAGACAAATCAAATGTGGCTAATGTTATCATGAGACCTGATCATGATATAGAGGTTCGGTTTACTTCTAGATGCCACTATAACAACGGCATATGGGAGATACGAGTTGCCAACGCAGAGGCGATGCCGAGTGTGACAGTGGAAGACCTGGTGGGTGATCAAAAGGATTGAGAGAAGCGATTTATATGAAAGATTCGCTAGTTGATTCCAGAGTGTTCCAGTACGCGGCGGCGAAATGGTAGCAAGCACAAGGGTGTTTATTATGGGAATGGGCTTCGCAATGGCTGTTAGGGGGGCCTGGTACGGTCACCGGGTCACGTGAGGTTTAGGGGGCTTACGGTATCATTTCTTGGAATTAATAGACTAGGATAGAGATGTACAGATAGATCAGGGTCTCCCAGCCTAAAAGATGAGGAAAATCATGACCCCTTGAGATCCCGTGAGTATTATGAGCTAACCTTGAGTATTGTCCCAAGCCCTTATTAGTAAGATTTTGCCACATTCAGTCATATTGACAATTTCGCGGACATCAAAATCCTTCCAAGCCCTTGAGTCAAGCTCTTCATAGGAAATGGTTCTTTCTCCCCCCGTCTTGCAATGGCCCAGTTGTCTGTAAGATCCACATGGGAAGCATCTGGTCAAAAACCGCGGCTTCATTCGTGGGATCCTCTCGCAAAAACTCGGGATATTTTGATAATAGGTCTTCCTTTGTTGCGACGGCGCTTAGATATTCCTTGTCTGCTTCTTCTACTTTACCAAGTTTAGTTAGAACACGGGAGTACCAGTATTGCGCTCTTGCGATGCCTTCGGGTGTCCAATTGTTTCGAAACTGGCTGCTGAGGCATGTTTTAAACTTTACCCTAGAAATGAAAGTTAGTCACGTAAGGGTATACTTAGGGGCGGATATTGCCTTCAACATACTCTGCCTCTTTATCTCGACCTAGCATATGCTGGATGATGCCAACAGCTTCGTAGCTCTCGAGTGTGAACTGAGCGCCCTTGCCACATGTTCGGATCCTCTTATCCAGCACTTCTTCATGAGCTTCCAAGGATTCCTCTATTCTTCCGGCGTTGAATAGGAGACATGCAACATCGTAGAGATCAACTAAGACTGTGGAATCAATACTACCGGCGTGAGCTAAGTCGAGCTCCATTCCTTTTAGGGACCATTCGATGGCCTTGTCAGGTTGTCCTTCAGCCATTAGTACATGTCCCATGTGATGCCAGTATTTTGAATACTCATAAGGTATCTCTTCTTCTGATCCCCATTTCTGGTAGTAGTTGTTGTAAAGCTCCTCCATAATGTCTCGTGTCTTCCTGAACTCACAGCGTTGAAGGTAAGCACACGCCAAATCACCCTTTGCGTTCCCCCAGCGAATCTCATCATCCCGTGAAACTAGTTCCGGTGGAATGCCTCCAAGTTCCCGCTCTCGAAGTTCTAGTAGCTTGAGCCGGTAATCGAGGCTCTGCCGCCTGCGGCTAACCCCTATGCAATCTGCTACTATGCCGACAACGAGATAGATATCGCTGAGAAGCATTTCAACATCTTGGTGCCCACGGACCTCTGGTGGCTGCCTCTCAATAATGGACTCAGCCGTATCCATTGCTGCGGTACATTCGCGAATCTGCCCAGTGTGCCAAAGAAAGGTTCCAACATTCGACAGCATCTTGGCAAAAGATAAGCTAAGTTGAATAGGAGGTACAGGCCATTGCGAATTTTGCCGAAGAGCAAGTACTTGAGGCGCGTAGCGAATAAATATAGGCCAAATTTCCTTCTCGTTCTGTTGTAATCTTGTCGCTTCTGGGAGAACTGCTTGGATCATCGCCGTTACTTCCGTAAAGACCACATTGCGCCTAGAACAGTCTCGGTGTTGCGCTAGACCAGAAAGCAGGTCCATCTGTAACGATCTATGGATCTCCAAATATTTTTCGCCGTCGCTATCAATCCACTTGATGAGCTGCCGATGGCCCAAATCCTCTCTCACTGAAAGGTACCTATATCACGTGGATAAGCTCTCTGCATAAAGCTCTAGTACAGATGCATGTACATGTACACCTACTCATCTTCGTCGTTTAGAAATGCTAAGGACGGTATTTCATGTGGGCGTCTCAGCAGGTCCTCAGGAATACCATCAGGGCTCAAAAACGCTAAGATCTGTAAGAGATGGATTGAGTTCGGGCTCAAATGACTAAGAGCGAGATCGAAGACAGTTGCAAGGGATTTTTCATAGTTTCCCGGCGGTCGTCTAATGGAAGAGTTGGCCCAAATTAATGAGGATCGGCGTAAGTTGGTGAGTATTTCGGCTGCCGAGGATGATGAACGACTTAAATAACCAGCCACGGTTACGATTGCGAGCGGAAGTCCGCCTACCCAATCACAAATCTGATATGCCGTACTCTCTTCGTCCTCGTCTTTGGCATCGCGGCCTAGGACTTTAAAGAAAAGCGACGATCCGGATTCCGATCCCATTGGCTGAAGTTCGAGTTTGCGAAAATCATTCGTTATTGGAGAAATATGCGCATGCTGAGTTGTAATAATAATAGATCCGCCGTTGAGATTCTCGGGTACATAGTTTTCGATCAATCGCGCATCCTCGAGATTGTCAAATATGAGGAGCCATTTACTGCCTCATGAGGGACTGAGTGATGAGTACCTCCGGGTTCACGGAATGACTTACTTGTTCCTTCTAGCCACTCCCTCGTTCTCTCAATTTCCCACATTCGTTCAGAATCGGGGCTTGGCGGTGGCGTTTGTCCAAATAGGTTTGCCTGCCGTAGCTTTCTAGCGATGGCTAAATACGATTCTTCAAGCGTCTCGGCTGTTTCTGACCTGAGAAAAAAAGCGGCTTCGTAGCTATTGCGATGTTTCCAATAGTAAGCCAGAGCCGTCTGAGTCTTCCCTTGACCCCCTAGACCGTGAATGACAACACATGCGGGGCCAGCGGCCCGCGGAAAGTCTTCGACACTGAAACAGTCATGAATCTCTTCCAGCTCCTTTTCACGGCCGACAAAGGAAGGGTTAGGACGGCCTGGTATTGTGGTCCCGAGTGGCAATGCACACGCCTGGCTAATAGAGGTAGGGAGGTGGGATTGGCCGTAGAAATGGGGATTACTTAGGGTAGTAGTCAGATTACCTAGTTGCCGGGCCACCTGAAGGTTTTGTGACCTAACCATTTCTCTATCAGCCTGCTCGAGTTCTCGTTGGAATCGTGCCTGGTACAGAGTAATGTTTGCAGTCGATTTCGTAATTGCCTTCTTGAGCCCAGGGCCGAATAGCCTCTTGAAGATGTTTTCTAATACTAGAATCAGCTCTCGCTTGACCTGAATAGCTGCAATAGATGGGTAGAGTGTTGAACGTGGGTTGTCGTACTGATTGGACCGTGACTAAATTCCCTCACTATAACAACGCAGCAGTCGATGTACTCATTGAAGAGATCCTTGAGTGGAAACTTAAGTGACTCCATATTCGGGTGTAGCGCCATACCACGCTCAAACAGGGGCAAGGCAGCATGCATGTCCGCTATTAGCTCGCATGTTGCCTCTATATCATCCGAAAACTTGCACACACACTACGCCGATTTCTTTTAGCACATGAAACGAGAGATATTTTAGGATATGAGGATTCAACGGATCCCGATCTCATACCTCGATGACCAATTGTAGTGAGCCCCAAATCACCGTGGCGGCCATGTGTACCTGTGACAAGGATGACAGAGCACCGGAGAAGGATTTGACATGCTCCAATCGACCTGAGATCTTGAGGAGTGCGCGAGACAAATTTCTGCGAGAGTATTTTTGCGTTATATCGCTCATGAACGTTTCAAAGTCTTCGAAGCTGGATTGTTTAAATGGTACCGTGGAGCTCACTTTTTCTAAATCCCTCACCCGACCGTTGATGACCTTAGGCCAGAAATCAGAACTGCTGCTCCCCGTACTGCGTGCCATGTTGGGAAGCCAAGCCCAAAATTTGGCGATGGCAACAAAAGCAAGGTGAGGGAACCATGAATGAGTATGGTCGACGGGCGCGGAAACGAAGTAGTAATTCGATAGGAAAGTAGGAATAGGCAAAGCCCACTCTACCTACAGAGATATGATATGTAAGAGTGACATTTAACCACCGGGGTAGAAAGAAGTACCGATACATTGATAGTTGGGGTATGGCGTCAGTTGGCGTAGCAGCACAGCGCAAACACCTTCCTTATGATAAGTGACTGTATAGGTAGGCTACAGTTACCACACCACTTCACTCTAACTAGTGCACTCCTGTGCAATTGCAATTGGCCGCCCGCCTCCCTAGAAACAGGTTTGGACCAAAGCCGGGAGTCTTGGTTGAATTGGTTATATATGGCCAATGGCAGGGCGTTTTGTTTGGGTTGTTAGTTATATGCCCTATCGTATTTAGTTGGGCTGCATGGCTTCGCCTTCGACACGTGGAGTACCCTCCCACATTTCTTCGTAACTGGCACGCTCACTATATTATCTCCTACCTCTTAGGGATGCGCTCACCCGCAGATTACTCCAATTCTGATCGTCACGGCAGGCAATCACCGAACCAATCCCCGAGGGTTAGGCCCATAATATGAGGCTCTTTTGTGCATATCCCTGCCTGGAGGTGGGGTCTCGATGCGTGGAGCAGCATGGCTCGATAGTTCTTGGGTCCTCACCGGTGTCCTGATCGGTGCCCTGACTGGTAGGCAGTGCGTATTTGAGGTACCTGGGTACTATTGCAAGTCACATGACTACCTAAGTAGCTAAACGATTGGAGACGCGTGGCCTGCGCAGTCGCATCGGCCGCCATCCTATCCTAATAGAATTAACTAGGCGGTAAAAAAGAAAAATCAAGAGTAAGGCTATGTTGATAGTGAGTGGCATATTGGTGTTGTAGAGGAAATGTAGTATTGACATGGAGTCCACCGTGGGGGTATTACAGTCAGCTTACATATGTCCTAAGCTTGTTTAAAAAGGAAGAGGAACATATTGTAATGGCCAGCCATGCAAGTCATCCTTTCTTTTAATGAAGAATAAAAAAATAAAAATAGAAACAAGTAAAACACACTGCGCGAATAGATACTTTATGCTGTAGTGCTCGTTTGGTGCGGTGGTTTAACAGTAAGTAAACTTTAGAGAGGTACGCAGTACTTAAGTACAACTAATAGCAGCAATTAACTCTACCCGTTTACTATAGGTAGACCTACTAGTAAGGTATCATTTACGAACAACCAAGGCGCATAATACACATATCCTAAAGAGCTATGCTGTGGGCGCAACTGCGGCTTTTAGCCTTGTGACGTGGAAACGCTGCTCGTGGCGCCTGTCTAATGGGTAAACCCCTGATGGATATTCTTCTCCTTTTCCCCTGACAGCAACTAGAAATATCATTTGCGGCTCATAGTGGATTCTTCCATGCCTGACACGAGTTTTCTATACTATCCTCATAAATTCTGCCTGAGGAGCGCGCGTTTCGACACATTTCTCATATCGTATGCCACATTCTGGAAGAACGCGCCTCATCACTCTTCACTTGCGTTCTAGGCTTTCTCCCTTCCTGCAACCGCCCTTCAAAGCTTCGCCTTCTTATGCAAAGCCCATGACATACCGCTTCACCTATTGCATCGTAAATTTTAACTTAACCTAGCTGCGCCCGGGAAGTGCTTGACTAGCCTGCATATACTGGAGCCAGGAGTACCGTATTTTAGCCAACAGTTTTGCTGAGAATTTCCTGTCAAGATGAGGCCCCGGCGAGGATGGCCCAGAGACGTGTGCTCAGATCCCGACGTATCATGCGTTAATGTAACCCGCGAAGTGAGGCTTTTTGAGTCACCGATTGCTTACAATAAATTTGCCGGCATCGCCCATCCTCTTATGACCAAGGTTGGCTGCGCCGTCATTGCGCATAGCAGCCTCGACTACCCAATATATCTTG
The DNA here is from genome assembly GCA_022578505.1 of Nemania abortiva. Lineage (NCBI taxonomy): Eukaryota > Fungi > Ascomycota > Sordariomycetes > Xylariales > Xylariaceae > Nemania > Nemania abortiva. The sequence goes on from MU392673.1 coordinate 111,746, forward strand.
TCTCCTAACTTTGCACTTTGACTCGGTGTAGGTAGGTAAGGTTGTCATCAAATCCTATCGTAATACGTTTCCGAGAAATGGATAATCAGGCTTCGCTATCACCCCTGATGAGGCTCTTTCCACAGTGCTACTAGCTGAGAAATACTGGAGGTCCTAGCCCGATGGAGATTTCTATTTGTACACGTTGCTGCCGGCGTATCTTCTATTCTATGCGTCTTGTTTCCTCCGTGGCTCACAGCAAAGTGCTCTACTCTCTCGTACCGATTCTTGGCGAGACGCATAGTACATCGGTACGTCAAGGACGCCAGCTCACCCTCTACTTTACTTATCCACTAACATGATATTGCGGTGGAGATTACAAGCTCTGTTATTTGTCTGCAGAGAAACCTTTCGAAAACATGGATCACCTTAAGGCCAAGCAAATCATGAGTCCTCTCGGAGTTTCTGCCGCCAACGACAACCCAGTAAATTCTCGTTCCGAGACCTGGGCGGATAAAATTGCTGCTGAGAGCGCCACTGAGCAACGCGTGCAGCCATGGAAGAAGTCATTTGGAACACCGATTGGGGGGCTCGACAACGAAGATTGGATCAACTACCCTGCGATGTATGACATGGCTAAGAAGGGAATTAAGGGATGATAGCTACTCTTACACTAGAGTAGTAATTCTTTTGCATAGTGTTAAGGCTTCTGCAGTAATTGGCTATTTGTTTGAAATAAAGACCCTCCTATGGTGTAATGAAAGCGATGATAATACACGATAGTTCATAAAGAAGCAAGGTTCTCATTTATTATATTCATCAGTTTTGATACCATAGCGATTCCATGAGCCACGTTCTATATAAGGAGATAAGGCATGCCGTAATGTATATAAAGAAACATTCTAACTCCACCCATAACACGGCGATAAAGAGGGAAGGAAACCGGAACTGTACGCTAATATATCTTCTATCTCACCATCTGGGCAGGTGAGCCCATCTCCGATCATCGTACTCTTACCTACTTTACAGAAGCACTCTCAAGCATCCGATGTAGGCAACGTGACCACAACGAATCGGATCTCCATGCTTTCTCTGGGTAAGCTATCATTCGCAACATTCGAGTAATCGAATGCAGCGTGAAGCGAACCTGGCCTTCGATGTTAACTACCCAATCGGGGACTTCTCCTTGTGCGCTTAAGAAGACATCGAAACTACTTACACTTAGCCGCAACATTTGGGTCTGAATCAAATATCTTGAATAGAAAGACCTCTTCTGGGGTGTGGTGATGAAGGTAGTACCACTTATGCTGTGGTGAAAATAGGCCATACATAGTGTTTCCAAGGTAGGTGCGGGATATATGGTCGGCTTCAACAAGGTCGGAAGCTTTGATGGTGCTACCGTCACATAACGTTAAAGAGTTGTCCTCGGTAGAATGATTCAGTGGCCTCCACATGCTGAAAATAATGAGCGGAATTTTCTCGTCCCAGAAGATGTGAGTTTGGGTGCTATACTTAATGATCCTTAGGCGACCCCTTTTTGCCAGTTCGGCCATCTCTGGCGCATGTTGGTATAGACGACCAAGTGCGCCTTTCGGACTTTGATCTGTTAACCCATTAGCATAGGGTGGTTATTGATATTTAAAGAAGGTAGAGGTGGTATGCCGTACCGCAATGAACCTGTCGGCCGGGGTTCAGGATTTGCATGTTGTCGTTGACATCCATTCTACTCTTACTCATTTCAACATTCTTCCTAAACTATACGAGCATTACTATCCACTGTTTATGGGGTCGAGAAAATTTCCTTACACCCCAATCAATGCAGCGCACAAAGTCAGCACCCTCAACATCTCTGCGAATGAGATCTTCCAGGTATGGGATCACATCGTTTTTAATGCTCTCTCTGCTGTTCAAGTCGAAACTCACTGGCATCTTGTCCTGTACGACTTTGAAGCCATTTTCATCCAATGTGAATGTCTCTTCTTTGCCTCGAAGGTCGTGTATTGTAGTTGGGGGTCCTGGGGCAAACACCAAGTTCGTGAGCCTTTCGTTAGACCCCTCAGGAACATTGGCAAATACTTGAAATGGCTTTTCTTTATTGTAAAGATCTTGCCATTGTAGGTAAATCAAGCGAGCTTGTTCGTCGATTCCTTGAGTTTCCATGATGCTTAGATGTATTGGTATGGCTTCAAGCAAGCTGATAACTAGATTGATAACTAGACTGAGAGTGGTAATGGGGAGTCGTTGTTCCGGTACTGCTACCGGGGCTAATTTCCTACAAAGCCATCCTCAGGTGCTCTTATGCGTATGATCTTCTCATCAGGAGCACAGAAACTGCACCTGGACCGGCGCAACAGTAAGGGTGTCAGCTTGTCGAACTGTACGGAATTCCCGTTTAGGACTATAGACCGGTGAGAATGACAAGGGGGTAGATGCACCAATGAACCGATATTGGGGGCCGTGGCTTGGGAGCCTCCCAATGTAATAACCGATCGGAATGTGCAGAATTAACCGATATTACCTTGACATCGCGTCAGCATTACGGCTTACGATGAGGCTCAAGTGCATAATGAAGCTAAGCCTACCTCGAAATAGGGGGTCTCGGCTGGTGCAATTTTCTACATAAGTGAACCATGATACTACCGGTGCAATAAGGCTTCGTAGGCTAGCCTAAAACAGCCTAAAACAGAAAATTAAAGGAAAATAAAGGAAAACAACAAAACAAGTCAACAGAATCCAATAGGCAACCCTTGCCTCAATTTCGGCCGATCTTGTCCGTGGGTGTGTGCGTTTACGTCATCATTGGTGCGAACGTACCTCGGGTCTAACCAAGAACCCCTCAATAAAACCACGCACGAACCTATCTATGTACGCCACGACCCACACAAGTCCCGGGTAGATGAGCTCAAATATGATTAGCCTGTTTAGACTGACTTGCATTCTGCACTTCATGTCTCGAAGATGTTAGGTATTCTAGACCTTAGTACTTGAGGTCAAAAGGCTACGGTCATTTATTTAAACAATTGGGAATTGTAAAAAATAATACACTTTTCGGGCTTAGCTTCAAATTCTGCGTTTATGGTTAGCGGAATAAGGAGGGCCGCGATTACGCGGAGTGCGCGGAAGGAAGACGCCTAGGATAAGGCTGAGGCGATTGGGATTAAGATGAAAGTACCAGTACATGTTATTACTGAGGTGGTGTGAGCGTTTAAACCTGGTGTGCTTGGTATGTGGTGTTCCATTGGTGGCCTGACTGCCATTGAGGCAGTGTTATGCAGTGTGAGACAATGTTGAGACATCGTATCACTTAGCCGGACTTCCCCAACCCAAGGAGGTTTATCTGATACTAGAAATGGCATATAAAGTTCTTCTCCGACGTCTATCGTTATCTAAGAATTCGATGATAACTTACATTCCGACGACATACAGCAATGCAGGTTGTCACAAGCAGCCCGATACTTCAGCGCCTTAGCCCAAGCATCAAAGAGATACTTCAGGTCTCTGGGGCAGCAGGTGCTTCCATTGGGGTACTGGATGGATTCACCGGAAAGATCCATCTTGCTGGGTGCGGGTATCGTGATGTCGAACAAAAGCTACCCCCGGATGAACACACCGTCTATCACATCGCTTCATTGAGCAAGAGCTTCACCGCAGTTTCCATCGCACTCCTTGTAGCAGATGGCCTTTTGTCATTTGAGGACCCAATATGCAAAGTCCTCCCTGGATTTCGACACGATGATCCAGAAATCCACCTTCGCAGTACTCTGCTAGACTTCCTATCCCACAGGACGGGCCTTGCAACTAAGAACTCCCTTTGGCAGCAGGATGGTCACGAACTTCTCTTACAGGAGACAGATACTATGCTTACTGTCTCTTATCTTGAGACTATTGCGCCTCTTAGATCCAAATGGATCTATAACAATTGGGGCTACGATCTTCTCTCACAAGTGATTTCCGAGAAAACCGGTTCAGCATGGGGAGAATTTGTTTCGAAAAGAATCCTAAAGCCGCTAAACCTGAAGGAGACGACAACCAGCCTTCGTCCACCAAGAAAGAAGGATTGGGCGCATGGGTACATGCCTGGCCCAAGCTGCGAGCTGACTAACGTTGGGAGACCAGTGATTGCTGACGGAACCGTTCAGCAAGGGGCAAACGGTGTAAAAAGCACGGTCCATGACCTGCTCATTTACTATAAAGCTGTAATGGATACCTACAGACTTGAAACGGAAGAAGGTATCAAGACGAGGCCTGGCCCAGCTACTCAATCCCTGCGAAACGTAAAAGCACTCCTCGCACCCTACATACCGTTAGATCCAGACGCGGGAGCCGAGGCGGGTGATCAGTGGTATGGCGCGGGTTGGGCTATCGCGGAGCTGCCTGCACCCTTGGGGAGCATGGGTACTAATGGAATGTTCATTGATCCTATGCCTCTAGTCGGTAAGGGTTGCACGGGAAAGGGAGGTACAGGTAAACAGAAGATCTGGTATCATAATGGTAGTCTAGTTGGGTTTTTCAGCTCCGTTCACATTCTACCCGAAAGTGGGACTATCATTGTCGTCTTGGCGAATTCGATCACGAAAAACGATGCTACTGATTGGATCGGTCAGCTGCTTGTGGAGGATTTCCTAGGTTGCAAGGAACGAAATGATTATGTAGCTTTGGCGAAAGAAAGCGCTAAAATTTACGACGAGATGTGGAGTAAATTGCCTGATGATGTGGCGAAAGCGAAATCACCTGGGTCGCACAGCCGTCCACTCTCGGAGTACGCTGGCCGCTATTTCAACGCCGTTGATAATTGGTTTATTGAAGTTACCCACGATGCGGACGGTCTAGCTTTCTCGTTTCAGGGGAGATCGACCCAAACCCATCGGCTGGAGGTTTTCGGACCAGACACTTTCGGCTGGCCCCTGACGGAAGAGCAGTCTCGGCGTCGTGGAAGATGGCCAGACCTTGATGTGGAAATGTATTTTTTCTACTTTGGTACTGACAACGACGGTTCTATCGAAACACTGCGATGGAAGCATGATCCTGATGTCGCCGAGGGCGAGGTCTTCGTTAAAAACAAGGGCAACCGAGAGCAAGAGCCAGAGATTTTAGAAAAACACTACCGACTGGATACTGACCACGCAAACTACGACGTCCCTTCATGGGTCACCTCCCGGCTTACCTCATGGCTCGCGCAAGCTAAGTTATTGATCCGGAGACTTCGGTTGGCCATTAGCAACCGGGCAGGGGCTGTGGAAAGGCGCAGCATTCTAGCCGCTAGAACGTTGATCAGTATCATAATGTGGGGGCCAGGTCGCCTATACGTGAAGCTCTTCCACGGAAAAACAAGTGCGATCTCCTATCAACTTTAAGGCGTAAGGTTGAGTCTATAATGTAAAGTAAGGCTGGCCTATTATGAAATCACTGCGCTGGGAGCATGACCCTGATATCTTTGAGGGTGAAGTCTTCGTCAAAACCAAAGGCGACGAGGAGAGAGGAGGATCACGCCAAGTAGAGCCTTGGGACTATGTTGTGTTACAGATTATTAGAAATATTCCGCTGCCATGATGGCATATGGTGTACATCGCTCGACATATTTAATTCAATGAGCCTCATTGTTGTCAAATAGCTTACAAAAAATCGCCTTGCCTTATTATATTGTTCCTGGCAGAAGCTTTATTATGTCACAACGTTTTCTGAATTGAGGAACGAAACTAAAAAGTTTAACATTAAGTTCGGAAGACATGGAAGAATCAAATCTCATGCCATATACGTTCCATCTTCTAGATGTCATGACCGTGGAGCATAATGCAAAGTAGCCGTTACTCAAGGTAACTATTTGAAGGCATAACACTATCCTGGATAATATCCTAATGCAGATTTCCTCTCGCGAAGGTATGGTTTCTTATGATCTAATTATCTGTCAAGTTTTATATGCACATGGAGGTTGCAAAATGACCCCCCATTTATACCAGAGATCCGGTAGCTTAACGGACGTATGGTAGATTCTCCCCATTGAACTGTTCGATAATTTCTTCCATATCGATAGGTGCACTGGCCTTTACTCGTTCCCCGATGTCGCAGAATTTGTCGAGTTGAATATACTTCGAATCGTTGTCCTTGGTCTGGTCAAATTTGCGCTTCACAATCATGGATCTCCACCCTGCCGACGATTCTGCGGTCGATCCCATCGCTAGTCGCCGACACGAGAGAATTACTGAGCTTAACCCGGCCGCAATGGCTGTTGCAACGGAACTGCCTGAGATGGTTTCTTCGGACTTCACAAAGGGCACTACGCCAATAGTAATATTCGTCGCGTGGAAGCGGTAGTCATAGTCTTTTGAACCGGGGGCGTTTTCCGTCGCACCTCCGAACTGATTCGACGCTGCGATGGTAATCGTCCCATCCATGTTTGCCGGGTACGACCTGACCCTGTTGAGGCCCTCATCGTGCGCGGCACACAACATCAACACGCCCTTCTTCGCTGCACTATCAATTTCGGCCACCAGTTTATTCTCTGAATCCAACTCATATGCCGCCAAACTCATCGAAATAATATCAACTCGCTCATCGACAGCCCATTTAATAGCCTTAATACATGAAAGAGAAGAGGTCAGCGAGCTGGAACGGGTAGCAGCATCCGCCACTCGTAGGCCAAATTTGTGAACTTACACTTGCTAGGTGTTCCGCATCAATTCCAATTCTTCCCTCAGTGACCTTTGCCACCAGAATCTCGCAGTGTGGGTCGATAGCACAGATTAGGTTTGCCATTTGTGTCCCGTGAGGGTCGGAGGCAAACGACCACGAACCTAACCGGTGTTCATCAGCCAGAAAGGACCTACCCTTCACTACTCGTGAAGAAATAGAATGAGGGAGGTCCTCGTTATCGTTAGGTTTATCTTCGCCATAAGACTCTCTGCCATTTTTGCCTTCCAAGTCATTCAATTGATCTTCAAACTCCACCTCTTCGTTATTATTTTCTGTCAGTTTGTCGTGATCCCTCGGTGTTTGCTGCCCGTTGCGTGATGGAAGACCATCGACTTGGGGGCTTTCGGCCCCTAGAGCAGTTATATCGTCTGAGCCTTTGCTAAAAGGCGCCACGCTCATAATCCCATTATCAATGATAGCAATCCTGGTTGCCTTCCAGCCATTCCGGCGTATTATATTTTTCTGGCTTCCAACATGATTGCTGTATGCGTCAATCAAGGGCCATAGCTTGGGAACTGCTTTTCCAGCGCTATTTTGAAGTTAGTTCTCTTGTCTTTGTTATTGTTGTGTGCATAACCACGGCTCACATATGTCCTAAGCTTGCATTGGACCGAACTGGCTGAATATCCCAACATTCAAGATCGACTTCAAAAGTAAAGCCCGGTCGAGAATTTCGAAGCTTAGTGAAACCTTTCGTGAGAATATCGCGTAGTGTGCGAGCCTGACTTTCGCTCATCAGTTCCTACCCCACGCCATAACAGGTCAGCATTGGACCGAATCTCTAGTTTGATAGTTAACACGTATTCAACTTACCTCTACCAGGTGTACTTTGACAGCTTTAACCTATTGGAACACAAGATATCTTAGTTCATATCACTAAACAAAAGGTGTCAAGGCTAACCTCTGGGAGCGATTGTATGCCTGTGGAACTCAGCCAGTGGCTGACCACTGCTCGTTTGCCGCTTGCATATAGGTGAAGCGAACGGAGGCAGCTCACGTCTGGCTTTAGTTCGCGGAAAACAGAAATAGAAAGGTCTAAAAATCTCCAATCCAAAACCTGAATCTGAAATCTCTTCACCATTAGAGCGATAGTTCGTTCGTCGTGAGGGTTATACATCCTGTCCGGGACTTTCAATTTAATAATCTCGCCGACCCCATGTTCAACCTGCAGCCAGTTAAGGAGGTCAAACACCTCACTATGGCTTTGATATCTATCTTCTCTTCGATCATGTCCGCTGAGATCTAAGGCTGGAAAATCGACATAACGGAGGGTTGGCTCATAATGATAGGAGGCAATTTTGTATGCTCCTTTGTATCGAACAAGTGACTTGATCAGCTGATTGAAAGGAAAAAACTTCGAGTTGAACTGCGAGAGATCAAGAGATATGTCTGCAACTATCCCCGTTATACGATAAGTGCGTGTCAGCAACTCGGAAAGTCATTCTCGAGTAATGTTGGCTCTAACCAAACAGCAGAACTCACTTGATTCTATCGACTTGTTTAGCGGGGTGTAAGTGACTTCCTAGATGAGGAGTTCTTACCACCAGAGTGTTGAAAGATCTCGCATAGACTTTCCATATTGTCGTTCATCCGGATACATGTAGAGACCAATATCTTCCTGATCCGCCTCTTGGCATCTGTGTCCGTTTTCCTCACAGTCTCCTTTCCATTTCTTATTTTAAAGTTGTTGTGCCAAAGAGGATATACCCGTTCGATACATTGATCCCTGTTATTTGCACTGTCGTGGTGGCTTGTCTCCTTTGGATATAATTCCAACACTAAGCCTGGGGTATCTTTGACAAAGTCCTCGACAAATCTGTCTCGCTGCATCTTTACAGCAAAAGAGAGGAGATCGGGTCCGAATTCCTTCAGCAATAGCACCCCTTTGGCTGCCTTGATCTCTTGCTCCCAGATTTCCCATCTATTGAGCTCGATCATCTTCCTCGCTACATTTAGATCAAATGTTCCCGGCGAACTTTGAACGACACGTTTCACGATATGCCGCTTCTCTGAAGAAATAGCCTGATACAGTAAATCACTTCCATCAATTTGGTTGGTTTCCAATCCCTCAGCTAGTAATTTACCAATCGGCGAGAGCTCCCACAACGACGGGATATCGACTGTGACCATAGCTTTAAAGATATCATTGCCAATTCGAGATCGATTTCCCAGACTTCTTATCAGCTCCTCGGTAATTTGAAGATTTCTTCCAGGATCGTTTAATTGCTCAAGGATTAGTTGGTCTTTTAATATGGCGGGAGTTCGATTGAGGATTTTTTTGATGATGTCTACGTCAGCTTTCCGTATTGCTTCTCGAAGGATATGGTCTCCGTCGTCTGGTGGCGGATTGAAATCTAACAGGTATTCGAAGATTTCCATGGACGCTGATGAAAGGTCCTCCTTGTTTTTAATTAGTGCTTTGCAATGAGTTTCTAATGCAATTTCTAGGGCTGTCCCCTTTTCGCTTTGCTCAAGTCTACCTATAGCAATGGCCCGCGAAATGGGAGTCTGTTGTGGTATGGACTTCCCGAAGTAGGCATTGGTCTGGTCGATGGTGTGTTTGACCATTTCCGTAATTCCGAATGTAATAAATTGGGTAAACGGTGATTCATACGCCTGGAATGCCTTGTTGAGGCTTGTTTCATGATGCTTGTCCATGCATGTCCACTCGAAACTAATATAGTCGTCCTTGGCTTGGCGTTCCCATGTGCGAAAGGCAAATGAATCTTTGTTCGTTGGAAAAAAGGCCAGCATAGGCCGTATCTCGACGATCGTCTTAGCCAACGTTTCCCGAGCTTGGGTTTCCGGCTCCAGAACCAAAGAAGATAACATTAACCACATAACACAATCATCTACCCAGAACTTGCCGTCTTTATTGTCCAAGAACTCTTCCAAACCTGAGGTTTCTTCCGGCTCCTCTTGGCGACTTTTGCCCTTGTATTCAATAGCCTGACAGAGGTCTTGCAACAGCTCATGAGATTGAAATTTTGGGCTTGTCTGGCCATTGACCTTAGGTAGTAGCCACTTCGACTTGATTGCCTCAATAGAATAGTCCTGAGGGAGCTCCATGTTGGGCCCAGTGATTGAAAACAAAAATACTAATAAGAGCGACTAGAAGTGCAGTGATCAGAAGTGATTGTAACAGTTAAGCCTCTGAAAATGTCCCAGAAAGGGCAGAAGCTATATCAAATTGCTTTTTTTGGATTGCTTAAGGGTTAATTAAAACACTGTATAGGCTCAAATATATATGGGTAGGATTCAGCCTTTGGACGGAGAATAGGGTTCAAGGGGCGTTAGATAATGGTACCATCGTTTAGGTACGTACTCACACATTTTTCGCATATTGTGGTAGATCAGGTAGGGCTGCGAAGGCCTTGCCGACTTTAGCATGGTAAGTAAATTGAACTGAGCCAACACTAAAATAATAGTGACTAACCGTTCTCGATCATTTTCAGCCACTGCTTAATTATGGGCAATTTGGAAAGCCGGGGATCGGACATACACTACGGAAAGGGGAACTACATATATTGGCCCCCAAGCCATGATCAGGCGATCGATATTCGGGGCCGACTCTGCCTGGATTGTGTAACCTTCCAAAATTATTCAAGCCACCATCTTGGCAGAAATCTCACAATACCGAGATACGTGTTCACAGTGACATAGGCTACCTGATGTCTAGAAGAATGTGTATTATGTATCGCAGGATCGGAACCAGGTTTGTGTTCAGTTGAATAAAAGAGAGCAGAGTCTAAACCGACAAGACAACATTGACTAAGGTTTACATCTCTACAAGATCGAAGTCCTCAAGACCAGACTCCTCGTCTGGTTGATCGTCATCCCCAGGTACTTCGTTGCCACTGTTGTCAAGGCTCGCCTGTGCCGTAATCCCTGGAACAAGATTATCTTCATCCCGGCTTGCTCCGATTTGGTCATTCGGCCCCTCCTTTTTTTCCACCACTTGAGATTTGGCGAGACCTTGGAGAATTGTTAGGCCAGTGGTGCAGTCGGTCGCCCGAAGCCGCTCGAGATTATTGGCCAGCGTTTCGACGGCTGGCAAGAAGTCCCGCCCCTCCCCCCTCAGCTGGATATTAGTGGAAGGCCGAACGAGGAACGGTTTCGTACGCCCTGGATTCAAGCCAAAGAGCTTGGAGACCCGCTTGCCCGCCTCATGTAGAGTCCCGCCCCCAACATCGATATCAAAGTTTATAATGTATGGGTCATCAGTCTCCCGCTTAAAAAGCACCGCAAGGAATGTCTCAGGTTGTACACCACCAATCTCAAGGTTGTTTTGCTCCATGTACCAGCTCACACCGGCACGTCTGTTCCCGTCCATTACAACTGTTGCGAAGGCTCTGTCGTAGTAGTTTCGCTCAAAAGAAATCTCATGTGTCAATTTGCCTTCTCCTTGGGCCGTAAAGCCGTATGCGGAAAATCCCGCTTTGGCAGACTTATTTTTGCCTTGATGAATATCAGCGCGGGTCGGGTTTGTGAGTTCTAGTTTCCGGAACGGAGCCCAGGCTTCAACAAATGGTTCGGTCTTGCCTCCTGACTTTTGGTTATCGAGCGAAAGCGTAGCCTTGACAAATCGCACACGGCCTCCATATGAGGTGCAGTTGACAACGACCTTGAGAATTAGAAGCGTCATCCGCTGTTTCGTTGATCCCTCTGGCGTAGGAAGAGTTTCCCATCCGTCTAGTCCAAGGACTCGCTCCACAGTAGTGTAATAGTCGGATTTACGACTGTCATAGACAACGGAGGCGTCGCCGCTGGTTTCGTATGACTTAACACCTCCCTTTCTGGCCGCCTCTGCTGGGTCAAACTTTTGGTAGAGATCCAATAGAATAGGCTCTTGTGAATCAAAATCTTCGTAGTCAACGTCCATCGTGAAGCAGTTGGGGTGGGCCTAGGATAATTTGAGAAAACGAGCGGAGTTAGAAATTGAGATGGTAAGAGCGTCCCAGGAAGAAGAAAGGTAAAGCCAGGGTAGAGGGTTAGCTGGAAGCAGGTAGGCGAGTAAGCTAATGTCTTCGGTTTCAGGGAGCAGGGAGTACGGTTGCACTGAGGAAAGCTATTTCTCGAGCACTTTAATTTTGTATTGGCTTATGCAGGATCTACCTATCAATGTTAAGACTGATCGTAGCCGCACATACTACAGGTGCTTACGCCCGAGGAGATCGAGATCGAACCCGATAATGTACTGCATTACCGAAGGGCCTGTATAGCAAAGCTTGTATTTTTATCGAAACCTCCACACATACATGCTATAGGGAAAAGAAAGTTATTTTATGGGAAAATCCATTAACTAAAGGGGTAACGTTGGGTTTTGATGATAGCACAGCGCCGTACTATTATACGATATGGAGGTTTTCCCCCCTTTCTTTCATCGTGATAGGTACTATCCACGGCACATATTTACCTAGGTAGGGTATAAACACTCGGGTGGGTAAGAGGCGTAGACGGGAGGGGGTGGCGTGAGCCTCGGAAGCTGGCCTAAAGCCAGCCAATGGCTAGTAAACCAAATAGATAAAATAGAATCGAGATAAGCAACGCAAGTAGGGTGACTAGGGAGGCGGGCAGATCGATTTTCAAGCATATTTCAGCTAGGTATCGCCAACGCCGGGCTGGTGCGAGGATGAGCATGAGGTACCTTGAGTAGGTAGGTAGGTACCTGGTATGTATGGGTATGTAAGTACCCACCTAGGTAGAGGTATGTGGGCCGTAAGGTTTCTTGAGTGTGAGAGTGCTTATTTCCACTGTGCCTTCCGATGACATGCGGCGTTGCGGTGTTGCAGTGAGTAGTACCCAGTTAGATCCACTGAGCTCATGCATCGGCCCAATTATACGGAGATGATGTTTTCGTACGGAGATAAACTAGCCTCTTTTGGAAGAGCCCCTACAGCAGCTCTCACCCGCTCTAATTTGTATAGCAAGTGGAGCACATTCTAGCAGCAACCGTTTTTTTACTAAAAAGTACGGTTAGGCATACTAGAGGGCATACGTAGAGCACCTAGGTAGGGCACCTATCTACCTGTGCCCTACCTACCTACCTAGGTACTTTACCTGCGTAAGCTATAGCACTAGCTACAAACGCCACAACATTTACGCGTTACTACTTACTTTAACGCGCCTACTTTTAACAACTTAAAACAACTAGCCCGCCGGCGGTTCTAGGGACCTGGAAATGGCTGGCTTAGGTGTTGTTTGAAGTTAGTGCTTGTATAGCTATTTTGGAAGAAATCTTAGTGGTTGACTGTTCGTTTTTTCGACCGCCCGGTCATTTTTAAGCCATGCTCCACCTTTTATACAAATTAGGCGTGGCTTGAAGCAATTGATAAAGCCGGTAATGTGCCTTTAGCTGGCAACCTAAAAACCAGGGTCTATAGGCTCACTTAGCAAAGAGACTAGAGATCTAGTAGTTTAAGTAGTTATATTAACTAGCTAAATTTTTTTAAAAAAAGCAACTAAGGTTTTATATATTTATAAGTAATATTAATTAATAAATATATATAATAAGTAGGTTTAAATATTTATAAACTTTTTTAAAACTAATATAGTTTTTATAAAAAAAATTATAACTATTTTTTTTTTAAATTTAAATAAAAATATTGCTATTATTTTAAATATATTAATATATTTTTATGTTTAATATTTTATTTTTTTATTTTAATTAACTTTTATAGCTTTAAAATATTTTTTATTTTATTTTTATAATTTTAAAATATTTTTTATTTTTTTATTTATAAGCTTTTTTTTAGTTATTAATAATTTTAATTTAATATTATTTTATTAATATATTAAAAATTTTTTATAAAATAATTATTTTTATTATAAATAAAAAAAAAATTATTTTTATTATATTTATTTATTTTTATTTGTTTTTTTTTTTTTTTTTTTTTTTTTTTTTTTTTTTTTTTTTTTTTTTTTTTTCTTATTTAGTAAGCCCGAAGCCCTACTAACCCTCTCCTCTTATACAACTTATTTATATACAAGTACTTCTAGTAATTGTACAATAATATTAATTCCGGACAAAAGTCCAAACAAAATTTAACGCCTGCAAACATAACCGCAAACCCAAAGAGCCAAACCCTTTAGCAAAAACAAGGACCAAGACCTACCTACCTATTAAAATGACCACCAACTGTTGGGACCGAAAAAAATTTATTATAATTTAAATATTAATAATATTTAAAAAAAAAAATATTATTAAATAAATTTTTTTTTTTTTATATAAATTATATATTTTATTATTAAAATAATTTTTTTAATATTTTTATTATATAAATTTTTTATTTAATAATTAATAATTTAATTTTTTTTTAAAAATTATATATATAATAAAATTTAAAAAGTTATATATT
>MU392674.1:0-123217 GCA_022578505.1 Nemania abortiva
CATTTTGGACAGCTTGGGGGCCCAGGTGGGCGCCCGCCCAACAGAGCCCATGGGTTCTTGGCGGGCGCCCAAGGGTTGGGTTTTGGCAAACCCTAAGTTGGATTCATGAACACTCTCAGTCAGGTGACGTGAGATCTTAAGACAACTATCTACAGCCACGAACCCACCGGAACTATCCGATGGGAGCGAATAGCAAGCCTTCTACGCGAACGTGGGGTGGACAAAGACGAGGCTCAGATAAGGGGCATATATGACCACCTGTCAAAATATTCCGGACCAGGCTTCATCTCCTACCAGTAAAGCAAATGGAGGCACATATGGAATGAACTCTACTTATTTAAACGGCACCTGGACCGAAATGGTATAATACACGAGCCGAAAGACGAGAACGACCTCTTCTTTCATATTCCAGCCTCGGAAGAGGGTCTCGACACATTCTGGGACATTCGGCGATTGATTCGCCGCTCGGGGTTCAGAGATCGCGGCAGTTTTTGAGTTGATACCATCGTTTATGACTCGATATTTGCCGACCTTGCTTCATAGATACGTCTGGGTGGGGAGTTCCATTCCGTCATGGCATTTGTGCGCTTCATCCAACGTCTGCAAATGATCCAAACCCCACGAATCAAAGCCCGGGCATTTCTTGAGATGTGGTACTACGTGCAGGCTTAGCTCCTCGCTGATTGGGTGTCAGGAGATCGCCTTAAAGGAATCGGCCCATTGCGGCTCGCAATAGAATTTCGACAGCAAAGCTGGACCATTTAGCATCAGCATCATTGGGAAGACCTGCCTTCGTGACAATATGGTCCGATTCGGGATGGGTTTACAGTGAAGCGTGATGACGACCCAAAAAATAGGAAGCAGTACGCCTTTTAGGTTTATCCAAACATGCGACAGCGAGGGCAGTAATAGCCAAGCTGTAGAAACTTCTTCAACTACGGTATTTAAAACTGAAGGCCAATTTGAGTAGCCATCAGACGATACTCGATACAAGGCCTTGTCATCTACATACCCAGAAGTCCCTGGCCCTCAAGTCAAACCGACAACCGTGCCAGAGGACGGTCTGGAGATTATGTTTTCCAGAGTTGGACCAAGCCAAATTGGCTCAGCATCCACCCTCGACTTTGCAGATCTTACTCGGCATAACGAGAAGTCATCATCAAGTGCAATTGCGATAGCGAACATGAGATCGCAGGGATCCTGGTGCCACTATCAATGTCAGGAACCTGTGGATACCCGCAGAAGACGATTTTATTAAGGAGTGGCCTGACACCGTCTTCAGCGTGTTCGTTGGTGCATTTCATGAGCGATCCCCAGGCCGAAGAACTCAAGAAGCGCTGCGTAGTAGACGAGCAGTACTAAGTTATTTGAACTAGAATACCATGACCACACTATAGCAGCCAAAACATAACTGCGATATCATATACTCTTGTTAAATCCCTTAGAAAGAGAAGTTACTAAGATGAGAAAACAGAATTATAAGTCTCTGCATGCCAAGGTGGAGAGGCCTCGGCCAGCTGTCAGATGACACTCCGCTTCTCTGCACCCATGATGCGCCAAGATCAGACCAAGATCTTCACTAGTTGACATTGCAATGGAGCAGAAGATGCCACAGGGCGTGATACTCCCGCAAACAACTAGTCTACGCTATGACGACAATATACAGTAGCGTGAATATACGGTAGGAAAGGAAGGGGCAATTGTTTAGTAAACAGCAAGACATACATAGCTTGCTCACGGCATGGGGTCCTCTCCTTTACCGCCTCAAGCAACAATGGAGATAAGACCCTTGTCCCTCGGCAACCTTCCCCGTAAGCTTAGTTGTTAGCTTTTTCCGGGGAACAAGCTTTCCCCTCACTTTCTCCAATGCCTCGCTTATTATTTCTACCTAGGCATTCTCCACCCCCGGTCCAGTTTTGTCGTTGCGAGTATATATACCGATATCGCGGACTTTAGACTGTATT
The DNA here is from genome assembly GCA_022578505.1 of Nemania abortiva. Classification (NCBI taxonomy): domain Eukaryota; kingdom Fungi; phylum Ascomycota; class Sordariomycetes; order Xylariales; family Xylariaceae; genus Nemania; species Nemania abortiva. The sequence continues at coordinate 1,965 of MU392674.1, forward strand.
TACCTGGATTTAGGTTCTCTTTCTAACGAAAGTTTCTCTTTGTCCAACTTCACACGCCATGGTCATCCGTTCAAGATGGGAGGCCCCGATCCCAACCTGCTCCCTGCCGAAATGGGTATTTGGGTCTTCATTTGGTCCTCTTCCAGATACACCTCAGTTCCTTGACCCGGAACACCCGGAAAGCCGGGTCATCACGAGAGCTGGCTACCGACTATGGGCGAAGCGGATAGCATTGGGATTACGGCGGGCCGGCCTGAAGACGGGTGACCGGTAAGTAATTATCGGTTTCATTCTCTTCTTGTTTTGCTCGCTTTAGAGCATAGACGCTCTCTATCCTCCGAGCTACTCCCAAGCCATGCTCTACAGTAGCGAAAAACTGACTCGGGGACCCGCAGTGTGCTACTTTTTTCGGGAAACAATCTGTTCTTTCCTTCGGTCTTCATGGGTGTCCTAATGGCGGGTGGTATATTCACTGGCGCAAACCCAACTTTCGTCGCTCGTGAGCTTGCCTACCAGCTAAAAGACAGCGGGGCATACATCCTCATCGCTGCCGACGGTAGCATGGAGATTGCCATGGAGGCTGCTAAGCAGGCCGGTCTACCTAAGGACCGTGTGTACAGCTTTGATGCGACAGGGCTGGACAAGCAACACGGCAAGGCCCGTCTGGGATCTCGCCATTGGACGAGCCTCCTTGCGTCCGAAACCGATGCCGCCAAGTTCGATTGGGTTGAGCCAGTCGACCCGAAAGCGACTACATGTTGCTTGAATTATAGCTCAGGGACAACAGGCGTTCCGAAGGGCGTTGAAGTGACTCATTACTCATACGTGGCCAATGGCGTACAGGTGAAGTTCATGGAGGACCTAGACCCTGAGGTTGATGAGAAGCGGAAGACCTTTCGCCACCTTTGCTTCTTGCCTTGCTATCACGCTTACGGCCAGACATATTTCTCCTCGACTGTCCCGCACTTAGGAATCCCCGTATATATAATGCCGTCTTTCAACTTCGAGAAGATGCTGCAGTACGTTGAGAAGTACCGCATTTCACATCTGATAGCGGTTCCGCCTATTGTTGTCACGCTCGCCAAGAGTCCATCGTCACGTGAGCACGACCTGAGCAGTATACAGACGATAATCAGCGGAGCCGCTCCTCTCGGCCTTGAGATCTCTGAGGAGGTAGCCAAGCTCTGGCCAGACGGCAAGGTCATAGTCCGGCAGGGGTGGGGTATGACCGAGTTGACTTGCTCGGCTACGTCGTGGAACCCAACTGAACTTCAACCATCATCAGCGGTGGGCGAGATTATTGCAAACTGCAAGGCACGCATCATGGCAACGGATGGTTCGGGTGAAATCACGAGTCCGAATACAAAAGGCGAGCTCTGGATCACAGGCCCCGTCCTCATGAAGGGTTACTGGGGGAAACCCGAAGCTACGGCGAGTACGATGCACATCGATGCCGACGGAACACGCTGGCTAAAGACGGGCGACGTCGCTTATATCGATAAGTACGGGCCGGGGGGCAAATTGCACATCGTCGACCGGATTAAAGAGCTCATTAAAGTCAAGGGCAATCAAGTAGCACCTGCTGAGCTAGAGGCAGTCTTACTTGACAATAGCGCAGTCACAGATGCAGCCGTCGTTGGCGTAACCATCAATGGGGAGGAACTCCCACGCGCATACATCGTCCCAAATCCTGCGCTCAAGGTAACAGAGAAGGAGATCGCAAAGTGGATGGAGACACGGGTTACACGCTATAAGTGGTTGAAAGGTGGCGTTAAATTTATTGACGCCATCCCAAAGAACCCAGTAAGTTCACTACCGACACATACGAGGCAAAGCTAACATATCACCTAGTCGGGTAAGATCTTGCGGAAGCAGCTTAGAGATCTCGCTGCCAAGGAAGTTGGTGATAGGAAGCCTACGGGTTCAAGGCTTTGAATAGCGACAGTTATGATGCATAGATCGGCCTTACTCATCTAGATAGATATTATAAAGGATACATATTTCAACTCCATTGAAAGTTACTCGTTTTGTGACATTTGTAACATCAACGCTTTGTTCTGTTGTCCGTTGGCGGGGGGAGGTATGATTTGTATGATCGTGCGTGTCAGAGTACGAATGATCGCGCGTGAAAGGGAAGATATCTAAGATGGCGTATATGTATCTTTTGTCGTTTTGGGGAGTTGGATTTCAATGTTTGTACGTGGTATAACCTCGACTGGCTTCCATTCGTCGGCCGTCATATCTTCTGGCAAGTCCGGAGAAGTTAGGTGGTTAGCACCAAATCAAAACAAACCCACCTACTTCCATCCCAGTCCATCCCAGCCAAACTTTCATCCCTGTTACAGTTGGATAGGTCTCACTAGGTATTTAGCCCGATTTCATTGCGCCATCAAACATGCAGGTCAATTCTAATGCGAACAAGCTCGTTTGGACGTCTTGCGCGCACTGCGCATCAACTCATTAGATACTAGATACGCCAAAACTATACCCTGCCTCCACACCCAGTATTCATACTATAGTCTCCATACCTAAAACAACACACTTTTGGTCCACACATCTATTCTATCCGGGATGGGGGCACTAAAATAGATGAGGTCTCGCAAAATGTAGTTGTATTAGTTATAGAGACTCCGTACCTATACTAGGTGTTCCGTGAGCGAGATAAATCGCAATACTACCGAATAGGTTTGGCAACAAGGAATCAGGGGATAAACCCTTGGGTCGGAAAATCTCCGTCCCGATCCAACATCCGATCTGTGGCAGATTTGGATTGCTTCGCAGTTGACTCTCGTCCCCACGAAACAGTCTACCAAGCTTTCTTGTTGAAAGAAAGCCCTGAAGCTGAATACCTAGTAGGTGAAACTTTGTGCGGAAAAGATCGATCAGTATAACATGCCTATACGTCTGTTCGCCCCTGAGAATTACCTCTCAACAATATTCTCATCAGTTTATATAAGAATTTATAATGTCATCAAGCATATGCTTATACTAACGTTAATCTCATTATTATACTAACATTAATCCCGTTCATATACCGAGCGAATCGTTTTATATAGAGGGCCGAACAGCGGACTGTGTTTAGTCGCGTGATGCGCCATATAGACCCTAACGGTTAGGTCGATCGCGCGCTAACGGGATCCCGGAGGGTCCTCTCGAAACAAGTCATCTTCTTGAAGATAACGAATCACAGCATTCCCTGTCTTCTTCACATCTCCTGGCGTGACATATCCCACTATCTGGAACGAATGTTCCTTGAAATATGCCATCAGTTGAGCCTCCAGCAGTTCAAACTGTTTCGTTAGATATGACCAGTCTGCTTCCGTGAGACGTCTTGCGAACGCTGCCCTGGCGAGATGAGGATATTGACGCGAATAATAATGATTCCAAGAACGTTTGAGCAAACAACACAGTCAGTACTGTTGGAGCTTGAGAGAACCGGGGAGAACCGGGGAGTGGCCGGGACGTATCCATCAGCGTGGACGAACCTAGTTATTGAATCTCGACTCAGCTAGTGTTTCGTATGTAAGGGTATCCCGCCTGAATTCTACGCTCGGCTATGCCTTTGGGTATAATTGCCGAGTCAATCCGATTCGAGTATGCTAGTGTATGAGTATGTTTGAGGTCAGATTCTCCAGGCAGTCTTTTCGCGCTCATTACTTATCTATATCCTTTCGTATATCATATCTAATTAGGTCGTGGGTGATTTCTGTTGTTTTTCTGTTCGAGTAATGATAAATTCGAAAAGACTCCTCGTGACTTAGTGATAGCGATGGTATTGCTAAATGTCGCGTTAGACGGTGAATCGTAGCCTCAGCGACTCGACGCTTTTGTGCGCTTTGAACAAGGTCGCATGTTCGGGTGTAAGTTATATTTCTCGATGAGCTGCGGCGTAGCCTACGCTCGGAGGTGGTATCTATTGTGCCTTTACCTAGGCCGCGCCCATAAACCAGTCTATTGAGTCAGGCCAGCAGTGGATAGGTTTATGAGATGGTATGTGACAATCGAGCTTGTTTCATATATAACTCGCGATCTAGTCCTCGTAAAGTCTATCGAAAAGGTGTATTACCCGCTATCCTCAAGTGTTGTCTAACTAGAGTGCTGATCGGTGCAATAGCGCGGAAATATTCAGGGGGCTGCAAAAGAGCAATCATATGTAATATAAAGCGAAATCCATTGCAATATTGAGCGTAAAAAGCTTGGTTTCTTTTTTGAACTGCGACGTCTATGTTGTGTAAGACTATAGGCATACGGATCGAGGAGATTGTTCGTGTATATAGTAGGTGGTGCGTAGAAACGTGATTTTTGAAGGCCTTCGCGCAATAACAATAATCCAGAACCGATCCATAAGTACAGGGCTCGTGACAGTCTATATATTATAAGGCAAACACGCCGACGGAAAGCCGATGTGTTGCAGCAACCCCTATATACCGTCGTGCATGCGTTGCCGAACTGCACGGCACGAGCACGAACTACAAGGAAAAACCGCAGCTTAAAAGGCCATTATGACTTAAAATGTTTATCAATCTCCTATTCCGGTAGCTAGTAGAGCACCGAATTGCCCGATTGATCGACACTAGCCGTGGGCTCTCTATTACCGGGTAATGCGAATACAACCCCAGATTAACCGCCGTGTTCCTACACGACGACCAAGCTTACGATACTACCACTGGGGCTAGTGCGCGGTTTGCATATTAGCAACTCGGCAATTCAGACCCCATGTATGTGTTTATATTAGACGAAGCCCGCCGCTTCGGGCCTTAAAGAGGATGCGCTCGCTTCTGATTGTGCCATCTTCTGACCCAGTCTTGCTTCTGCCATCGCGTCGCTGATAGGGACTTGTGCAAAAATGCAGCTTCGAAGTCGATACGCCGCCGCCGCGTTGGCGCTGCTAGTGCCCGATGTCTTGGCTCTTCTCCGGTTCTCGTGCTCGCAGCTCGTCGTCGAGCGGCTCGACCCGCTAGTCAATCCAGGAGTGACGGGCAGTCCGCATCTGCACCAGGTTATCGGAGGCGTACGTGGGCTCGAACCGATATAGAGAGGACTATGGAATATTGACTAACACGTCTTGGACAGAATGCCTTCAAGGCCTCGATGGACCCCGCGACTGTTGACATCCCATCGCAAGCGACGTGTACTACCTGCACTTTCGCCGAGGATTTCTCAAACTACTGGGGTGTGTATGGACTCTATTTCGATGCAAATATCATACTAACTTCTCCTCAGTACGTGAAGCATCTCGATGCTACCGTTAGGCCCTATTCGCGCAGCACTCTAGTGAAACACGGCAGAAGTGAACGACGCTTACACAGAGTAGACAGCAGTATTGTACTTCCAGGCCCGCAACGGCACATTCAAGCGCGTCCCACAGAAGGGCAATGTCGGGTTCGAGTCGTCCAAGGGTGGCATGACGATCTACTACACGCCAGTTATTAGCGGCCAGGGCAAAGTGACCGCGTTCAAGCCCGTAGGTATTCCCCCTATCAAGGGATTTACTACAGCAATTATTCTCTAAATGAAGCGTTTATGCTAACCCTGGCTTGAAAAGGGATTCCGCATGATCGTCGGCGACCCTAATAACCGCGATGCCAGCAAGGTCCCGCGCCAACTCACGTTCACCTGTCTCCAAAACCCGATGACGCGCACTGGCGAGACGGCCTACTTCCCGAAGCAACCCTGCCCGGCCGGCATCATGGTGAACGTGCGATTCCCAACGTGAGTTGATTCCACCCATTGATTTACTCTCGCCATATTATGTCCACCTCTTTTGCTAACTTATCGATTCCCTACGTAGTTGTTGGGATGGCAAGACCCTAGACCCTCCGGACCACTCTAGCCACGTCGCGTACCCATCGAGCGGCACGTTCGAGAGCAACGGACCCGTAAGTAAATGTTTAGTATACTTACCTTCCTTCTTACTGATTGCTAATTCCGAGTATTACAGTGCCCGGCGACACATCCAGTCAAGATCCCACAGCTCTTCTACGAGGTGATCTGGGACACGACCCAGTTCAACAACAAGGCAGACTGGCCCGCGGACGGCTCGCAGCCTTTTGTCTGGAGCTTTGGTGACAAGACCGTACGTGTTAATGACTCACGATTGACTCACAAATTTTAATTAATTGTTCGGCGGTATAGGGCTACGGAAACCACGGAGACTACGTGTTCGGCTGGAAAGGCGACGCCCTGCAGAAGGCCATGGACACGAACTGCAACATCAACTGCCCGCAGTTGAAGACCCAGACCATCCCGACGGGGAACCAGTGTGCCGTGCAGACTACCGTCAACGAGAACATCGACGGCTGTAAGTTCCTCCGAGATCCTCGTTAGAATTTGATGTGCTATTACGGAGGCTTGGGGACGTGGTGCTAATTTAATCTCTAGGGCTGACAGAGCTTCCAGGCGGCATGCCTGTGGACAAATAAGGGGTAGATTGTGCACGCAGAAGCAAGGCCGTAGAAGAGAGTGAGGCGTCGAGGTGTATTTATGATGTGGAACGGATAGTCCTTCTATATATGATTGACAAGCAGAGAACATAATATTATAAGAACCCTAAATACCTAGTGTCCACGGATTTTGATGGAGTAGCATCAATAATGAGACAGAAAATGAATGACGGGACAGAACGTCGTTTTACTAGGAGGAGCCCAGTATGGGATATTCGCTGCCATTTCTTATAAAACACGCGCGCGGGAGCACCCGCTTCAACTTCAGGGGAGAGATGCACGTTGGCGTATCCGTACGCTCCCACAAGCAATAGGCCAAAAAGGCCTAGGGACTAAATGTAAATTAAGTCATCGCAATAAGGGATCATCATTTATTACACGAAGGTGCTGCAAGGTGAAAATATACGGCCGTAAAATAAACGTGCATGGCTATGCTACGTACGCGGAACGCAAGGGAAGCAAAGGCTACATAAGCCAACGCAGACGCTCGACCTCAATACACACTGGGGTGATTCTATCCTTGGTACCGTTTACCCACAACTCCATGCTAGCCCTAACCTGACAAAAGAAAAATAAACAAACACAAGAAACCAGACCCTTATAATCCTATTCCGAATTTTTCTCTGTGAAATTTCCTGACTTCGGCGTTCCCGCCTTTACCAACGCTCAACCCCTTGGGATCTCCCTCGATCTTGAGACCGGATAAGCTTGTTGCTCTAGATAGAGCAACGTAGACCTGGCCTTCTTCCCAAGCCCTCGTAAGATCAACAATGACACGATCTAGTGTAAGGCTTTGGCTCTTATGAATCGACATAGCCCACGCAGGAGCCAAGGGGATTTGAGTTCTACTTAGCAAGCTATAAGGCTCCTTTCCAAGGGTGTGCATGGAGCAATCTGCATAAATGGTTCGCACCACGCCGTTATGGAACCTGACGATCGGCCAGACTTTTTTGGTGATCTCTGCTCGGTCCATGAACTGTCGGACGTACATCTCTCGTAACTCCGCATAATCGCCATGGATCGCATTGTCTGGGGTTGGGTCCTTTTTGCTAGGCAGTTTTGGTAGCTTCTGGGGGTCGAATTCCTCGTAGCCACATATGACACCCTGGCTTCCGTTGCAGAGCCTGGAGCCCAGATCTAAGTTAGTGAGGAGAACAACTAGCATGCCCTTTTTGAACTCCACTAGCGCCTCATAACGATGGTCTCTGAGGGTTTCTAGTGATCCATCCTCCAGGCGCCTGTTATTTCTCTCAAGATGAAGATGGTCTGGATTCATCCTAAAGTCATCCATGCAGGCAAAAGAATACTTCTCTGACACGAGCTTGTTGAAGCGTTTCCAGTTCTCCATACGAACCTCCTCTCGCCTCGCATAGAGTTTCGTCGCATTGCCGGACATACAGGGGTGGTTCATAAGCAGATCCGTGTCATCACCGGTCAATGGCTGCCCTATCCGGCATTTTTGCAGAATCTTGATAAAAGTCTCATCGCTCTGCCGGTGGATAGTCTGGAGGTGGAAGTAGACAAAGTTGCACTGAGCCCAAGTCTTGCTCTTGAATGCCCATTTATCCTCGTCGTGGAAAACACCGTGTGCCTTGCATGTGTACGAGTCTTCAGATCGGTTCCGTTTAAGGTCTTCACCGCACTGAAGACAGTATTCGAAAGGCTTCACGGGGGGCAGCTGGTGGAAATCGCCAGTGACAACAACCTGCACGCCACCGAAAGGTTCATATGAGCTACGAGCTTCTTGCATGACGGCGTTGAGTCGTTCAAAATGGAAGTTCTCCACCACTGCAATAGTTCAGATCAGCAGTTGTAACATGGACTGAGGTTACCTCTACTTCTTGTGGCATGACCGTAGCCCGACTAGCCCGAACAGGTGTCTTTGTACTCTTGAAATGACCAGCACAAGATCAGGATCTCGCCGGATGTTACTTACTGCTTATCTCATCAATGACCAAGACATCTGTATCCCTCAATCTCTTTCGAATGAACTTCCGATGAGCTGCGCCGCGGAGCTTGTCTAATGGCAGCTTGAAGCTACTCAGATTCCAGCCGGCGTACACGAAGGTGGTAGAGCCACCGACGCCGAGGGCCGAAATACCCGTTGGTGCAACGATGTCGACCTTTAGTCCTTGATCTTGTAGACGTCTTGTGAACGCCTTGAGAACGGTGGATTTGCCGCACCCTGCCGACCCGGTGTAGAAGACGTTCCTGCCGGACATGATGATGTCAACCAACTCGGCTTGCTCCGGACAAAGTTGAAGTTCCTTCGCGGGAAGGGGAACCCGAGGCGGTTCCGGGCATGTTCCATTTGGATCTCTAGGTTGTGGCTCGGGACTGGCTATGGGGGTAAAGAGACCCCGAGTGAGGAGTGAAGGGTCGGGAGTATTAGCCCCTGTCTGCTGGCCTGGCTCTGTATTCCAACCCTTGCTGTCCTCCTCTTTGCCTCCATCGGCCCTGTCGCTCGTGGTGCTGAGGGTGGTTGCGCTCTCTGTGGTTTCCACAATCTGCCCAGGTAGATACGGGACGGTTGTGCCGGAATAGTACACACGCATGATGTTGTCGTCACGAGGGTGGTGTCGTCGCTTCGTCCGCCGCTCAGCCGGGCCACTATCCTCTTCGTCTGAGCTTAACAAGCTGATTACTTCGGGTTCGGATGGCAGGTCCTTGTGAGCACGAGGTCTTTTCTTTCGGGGCTCGCCATAAACTAGTTCGCCATTCGTCTCGGGGGCAGAAGTTCGTGTGTTGAATAGTTGCAGGTTATCGGCCGGCTCTGGTCTTGTGCGCTCGAGGATAGGAAGCGCATTCGACAAGTACCCTGGGGCTTCGGATTCGTCAGAATGTTGGCTGGGCGGGACAATGCTCGGAGTAACAAACGCAGCTGAAAACGAAGCAGACATTTTGGCTCATTCAAACGAGGAAGGTTGCATCGAAAGGTCTGCTAGGTACCGTACCGTACCGCGTCGCTTCTCTTTCCAGCACCTCTTAATCGCGTAAGGCGGCCCGGTTGCCTAGCGGCCCGCGCATGCACTTATTCACTAAAGCATCCGCTAGTCTCATTTAGTCTAGGCACCCAAGGTCGCCAACCTCATCTCACTGAACCAGCAATACCTAAGCTTCAGTACCATAATTTAGGTGCATACTAAATGGTATATAAGTTCCAATGTTCTAGGACGTAGCATTGTTGCGATTATCTAGGAGCCTCGGTTTCTTCATGCTAGAGATATGTCACTTTGGATAGGGATTTCCAAGCAGTTACGGCCTATCAGGCGAGCCTCGGACGAATAACCAACCATACGCATACGGTGTAGCGGTCAGTCGTGCTCAGACGCCACCCCCCACCAGTGACAAGGATGATAATAGGAGGTAGTCAAGAGGAGAGACAGAGGACATCTTTAAATCCTAGACGGGCTTCCGCCTCGATTTCCACGAGATACTCGGCTCCGACCAAATTGGCTACAATTAGCATATTGGAGGGTCGAACCCCTTCGCACCGGAACACCCAGCCGTGTGCCCTGCTAACCTCTTCGCAATCGGCTTCGTTTCTGACGATGACCCGCGTGCGGACGACATCAGAGAGCGTACCGCCCAGGGCCTTCACCGCCCCGCTGATGATATCTAGGATGGCCACAGTCTGGCTTCGGGCGGAATGGCCCCCAAGAACCGGTATACTCGTGTTCAGTGGACTGTTGGCAGTCGTTCCCGAGACGTAGACATGGTTCCCAGTGCGGACCGCTCTACAGTAGCCTGCGATAGGCTCCCATGGGCTTCCCGTGGAGTACTCGATCCTTCGTCCCGTAGCAATGGCCTTGCTTAGCTCGTCGTCCTTCGAGTCTTTGATGTGATGTGAGAGATCTCCCGCTGCAGTCAGAAAAGGCCGTCTCCGATACTCGTCGCCGCAGTCGCCGGGGATATCCGAGAGGGCATGCTGCGCTTGTTTTATGAGGGCGTGGTCTTCCGCAGACAATGCAAATGAGAATGCGTCGAGGTTCCTAGTCGCATATTTTGATGAATCCGCTGTGAGTCGGCAGCCAACGATGACTGCACTAACCGTGGGGATCTCGAGGACATATCTCGTCGCGACAGCAGCGATGGGCACACCATGTCTCTGAGCGATTGCCGACAAAGCCCGCAGTACGCCTTGAAACGGTTCCCAACCCCCTGCAGCTCGGATGAATCGAAGGTACTTTCGAAGGCTCCAGTTCAAACTATCTATGTCTTGGGGCTCGGGCTGGTCAAGCCACTTCTCACTGAAGAAACCTCCAAGGAGCGTGCCATAAGCAAGTATACCCACCTTGTACTTCTCGCATACAGATGCCAGTCTCCCACGCACAAGGCGTTGGTCCAATACGGAACAAGACACCTGGTTCGTAGCAATCTCGAAGCCGGTATTGATCAATAGCTCGAGATGTGCGGCATCAACATTTGTAAGCCCGATATGCTTAATCTTTTCTTCTTTTTGCATTGCGCGAAGATGAGCGAGGTTGTGCCAATAAGTATCGTTTGAATAATCCCAAATATGATCTGCACTTTGTGTCAGCCTCTACGCGCTGAAAAACTGACACACACTAAAGTACGAATATGCATGTACCCGTTGTGAGAATCAGGATATGTATGAGAGCAACTAACATTGCATCAGCGTAATTTGCTTTTGCCCCATCCTCCGGAGAGCGAGGTCAATTGCTTGCTCGGCCGCCCGGAATGATTTGATCCCATTTTCGGGCGGACACCACTTCGTGAAGGCGAGCATATTTCGAGAAGATGTAGCGTGGAACTTGCCAACGACAAGTTCTCAACTATTATTAGCAGTGATCAAGAATCCGTCGACTAATAACGTCATACCAGCGTCCCCATAGTGGTCAGCCATATCAAAGCAGTCAAGCCCTGAGTCTATGAGGCGCTCCATGGCGTTGGCCGCCGCGCCAATATCGACCTTCTCATCGTGGCCCCCAGCAAGTTGCCATAGTCCTGAGATCATTCGGGGGATCGAAGTATCCCCGCCAATCGTAATTCGGTCAGGCCCAACTGGAGGCACTGGAATCTTGTCCATGTTCTCGACTGGCGGGTCATGACAGGATTATATCAGTCATCCAAAGAATACGATACCAAGGGCAGTATAATTAGTTCGTGTTCATTATCAATTCTATTAAACATATCTAACATCTAGTCAGCTGGATAGAGTATTTACGCTCCAGAGACCAGAGACGCTCCACGCCAAGCGATTTGCGGGGTCGAACGAACTGTTACATCGCCGCAAGCCGTCTTAGTAATCCCATCAATAGCTTTTAAACGTCATAAGATCTCTGCATTGAATCTATTATAAACGCCTCTCGATCTAGTAACCTATTGAATATGATACGTTCTCTTTTTAGAACGAAATATATATAGGATAATGATCAAATATGTCTTATTTGCTAACCTTATCTACGTGTCTCATCGTGGGGGCTATTATTAGAAACTCCATTCCACGCTACTTCTGCAAGTTGGTATACTGAGGCGAAGTTGGTATTGCACAGCATACATATATACCACCTATATTCTATTCGCCTGAATTAATAGTACCAACACCTAGAGTAAGACAACTATCGAGTATTCCGGATTTCGGGTGATGTTGGGTGGCAGTGTCACATATGTGTTGGCTTGGTGCCTCGAACTCCAGCATAGACAAGTGCACGAGATGAAGTGTCCGGTGGTACAGACGTAGCTTCTCACACACCACCCTCGCACTATTCTTTGATTATCTCATAGAGAAATCTGTAGCGTAAAAGAGTTAATGCTTTGAAAAACAGGTCGCTTACCATGCATTATCCTTAATCGATGGGAAGTAACACGTCAATTGGTGAATTAGATGACGTTCCGTGCGACTTAGTCTGTACAACATGAAAAGCAAACAACGGCAGATATATACTTATTAAGGGTCTTGTTGACGGACCCGAATAAAGGATCACCAGGCAAGCTACTAACCCGCGCCACCGCCATTGAAAGAAGCTCCACACTATCTACATATCTGGAGGTACTTTAGGAAACAGCTCATATTCGACTACATGGATAACCTCGCGGGTTCAAGACGGGACTTGGGAAGGTACTAGTTGCGAGGGAGTCCCGGCATTTATGGACTCTGTCTTGCTTGTTTGCCAAAGCTTCTACTCTATCTCCTTCCTAATCCCTTATCCTAGTAAAAACCACCCTCTTAGAGGTTATCGCACCACGAAAAAGCAACTTAGAGACTCTTGAATGCAGAGTTTTTAAGGGAACAGTATATGGAAGATGGACTCGGAGTCCTTCCAACACGGATATAATGCCTTTTTATTACCGTCAACGTTTTCGCCATGGGTCAGCAACGAATCAGCCGATCTAGCAGACGCAAACAACAGGAGTAGAGCAGGCATGGTTCATAGAGAAGAGCCGGCAATTTCTCCCGTTTCAGCCCATTCGATAGCAGACAGCGACACCTCAAGCTTCTATGGGGAGCGACCAGCCTCGCCCGTCTCTATTCTATCGCAGCCGCTGGGCGTAACGCCACCAAGTCCAAGACAAGATCCTTCAACGCCGCCAGCGTACGCCACACCGCAGATCGGCAGGCTTTCCTCCAGGAGTATAAGATCCATCTCCTCGTTCGAGACCGTCGATCCCCGTCTCTCTTCTCAGACCGAGCGGCGGTCTAGCGATACTTCAACCCTGGGTCCCTCGTATTCAGCGCCGTCCTCAGAGGGGACTATCCCACCAGCATCGAATATTGATGCTAAAAGAAATACAGTCATCATGCCAACTCCTCCAGAAGCTCAATTCATACCTCTGTCGGCGATGTATAACCCAAACCCCTCCCCGCGAAGCATGGTCAGTGAAGATGACGGCGAGGTGAATAATGTGTTCCCACGTTGTTGTGCGTAACTTCAAGTCTATCAACTTCTGAATAGCAGCCAATGCTGACTTGTCCCGTAGCTCAGGTACACTTGGGCTGCCATTCCAGGCGAGATGTCTACATCAAGCGCTGGAGCTGGCTATATGTCACGCTTATCATCTTATCCATCTACTCGACAGGATTGAGTGGACTGTGGCTTGTTGTCTCAATTTACCAACCCCAGTATGGGAGAGGTATTTCAACAGGGAATGGATGGCAGCTATCGCCCTCAACGGCGACTCTTCTCGCCACTCTTGCCGCCAGGACGATCGAGTTGTCCTTCGTCACGGTGTTTGTAGCGGTCCTGGGTCAGGTGTTGACCAGGAGAGCCTTCAGTAGGTTTTCGCGAGGCGTCACTCTGGCGGAGATGACAATGCGAAATTGGGTAATAGTAAGTGAGGAACCATCATCAGTTTAAGGCGCATGCTTCCAAGATAGATCTCCAATCATCTCGTCAACTTACTGACTCTCACACAGCAACCTGGCTCGCTACTTACCCACTGGGAAGGCCTTCCGCACGCCGCGACCACACTTCTTGGTGCGCTAACCTTAATCGCGACCATATGTAGTCTATTCTACACTACAGCCTCGGATGCTAGTAAGTAATCATCGTTACCACCATCTTCCTACCATGTCTCAAGGTTTCAAAGCTCTACCTACAGACAGAACTGGACTGCTGGACCTCCATACAGATCCATTAAGTCTCACCTTGAATAGCTTTTACTGACCCCGAATATCATAGTGGTTAGCCCCAAACTAATACATCAAGACTGGGCCATGCGCGATTTGCGAGGCTTGGTAAAAGCGTCCTATGCCAATCCGCAGTATGTAGAGGGCAATTGCCAGACTCCCCTGACCAGCATTGATACAAATCACTCGGCGGAATCCTGCGTGAATGTTCTGTTCTCTGGTCAATGTGAGTCCCTTATCGCCTTAGAAGGACCCCCAGTAGTATAATGAGAAGTTGCTAACGTCTCCATAGCATATCACAGTCTTGGTGCCTTCCTGTACGTATCGATATAGCTTAATGCGGCGCAACGAGAAGCTTACTAACACTCGCTTTACAGGAACGAATGGGATGGCATACACAGGAACATTAGCTCAGTTGAGACTCCGCTATCTAAGCGGCCGAACGCGACGCACAATCTATTCGACAACACGACGATGGTCTCCTCGTGGATCGACACGGATTCCAGTAATATGATGGCTAACTTTGCGACTTACGAGCGGATTGTCAACAACGTGACTCTCGCCATGCCGCACCCGGGAGTCTACGCAGCGGCAACAGATCCTATCAATGGAATACTACAGCCGAGTGAGTTGTTGGGCATAGGGGAATACTCTGTCCGCGCAAGTGTCGTGTCCCCGGCTGTAAACGTCATGTGCGCGAATATGGACCCCACTGAGCTAGAGCCACTTGTTTACACGACATGGCCGAATGCGAAAAACCATAACCTCGGGTTTGGTAACAATCAGACGGTGGGAGAAAGCACCTGGCTAAATGAGGTGCCCCTCGCGTCGGAGACGGAATGGCTCAACCGTACCGTGGTCGATGACTTATTCAAATGGGGTGAGAAATATGGTCGCCGGCCTCCGGTGTTCCAGCTGGTATGTGGTTCATCATATTCCTCTTCATCTCTAACACAAAAACGTCCAGCTTCATATTCAAAGATTCGTGATATAGAACAGGACCTTCGCTAACCATTACCTATTCAAGTACCCCGGGGACTACAACATGGTAACTTACGCTACGAAGGAATACGTAGACGCGCTCTACATCCTCGCTAAAGCGCCCAACATAACCGACTATACTCTGTGCCAGCTGCAGTCCTGGGTGACCGGGAACTGTTCAACAAGCTTCGACTTGTCAGGGACATCAGGCGGGCACATGGAAGCGAACTGCGAAGACACAAACGACATAAACACCTACATGAAGGCGGAGCCAGAGCTCGCGTTAGACGCGTTAGTCCCGTCCAAAGACTGGCGGAACATGGCCGCGCAATGGGGGCTAGCAATTGATCTAAACGGAGGCACGGAGAACAGCAACGCGAGCAATGCACGGATTCTCACGAACCTAATCCTAGATGTCCCGAAGCTGGACCCGCGTCTGCCGTCCATGGCAGAGGCCCTCGCCGTGCTCGTAGCCAACACGGTCGTCACGGGGGCGCTCGACAGCACTTTCAAGCCTGTATGGACGTACGATGCTAACGACTCCCTGGCGACCGGCGTCTACGAAACTTTCCGCGCCCAAGTACGCACGCAGCAGTACGCCTCAGCGCACACGGCGGCCTGGCAGGTCATCTTCTACCCCATTCTCGGGCTTACGTTCGTGCTCAACGTGCTATGTCTACTATACCTCGTCTCCGGGACAGCCCTAACATCCTTCTCCGTCGGGAAATCGTCACCCTCATCCCTCCCCCTAACACAATCAACACCGAAGCTCAAGCACCACTTCTCATCCACCACCGCGCGGTTCTCCCTCGCGAGCAAAACGCACACCCTAGTCCAAGACACATCACCCGAAAGCGACAGCGAGAACGACGACCCCAAGATCAACAACAGCAATAACCAAGGAAACCGAACCCGCAAGGCCGCCAAGGGCCTCGTGACAGACTACACCGAGCCGCAGAACCTGTTCGCGCTCGCCGTGAACTCGCCCTCGTCGCGCGCTCTCGCCGGGTCCTGCGGGCACGGCCCCGACGGCGCCGCGCTGGCCGTGCCGTGGCGCGTGGGCTACGCCGCGGGCGCGAACCACTATTTCTTCCAGGAGGCCCGGGGAAATGGGAATGGTAATGCCAATAACCGCCAGGCCGTGGGCAGCGGGGCCGACTTGCTCGGCGAGGACGACGATGGACGGTACGCGCAGAGCTATAAGCGGCTTAGCTCGAGACGTGCCTGGTTATAGGCAGACGCACTCTCTATTGTATACGGTGTGCTAAAATGTACTTGATGTCGTGTTTTAAGGCGTTCTGGTCATTTGATTAACTTGAATGAGTAATGAAGAATAGAAGATGAGACTCGGGCATTTGGTACGTTAGATACTACTCGGTTTTCCTGGACCTCAAGGTCCTCATGGAGTTTAGTTTGGTATGGTACGTTATTGCAGGGCAGGCTTCGCAGGTTGTTACGCTAGGTCTAGTGTAGGGATAAATCAAGCATTAATGTATGAGCTTATTGCTTGACTGATCGTTTCATACTCGAAAACTAGAGCTTTATGGCACATGAGCAATCGGCGAAGTAGACATCCGATGAATCAGGCAAATATGTATTGATGTTAACTATAAAAATCCAAAATAATCACCAGGATGTTGAAATCCAAGGTTGCATGATATTAGGGTTGAACAATCTGCCGTGGCAGCAAAGATCGAATGAAACATGGTGATAGATCACCGTACCATCACTCACGAGCAATATAAGTTTGTGAGTTTATAAGCCGCTTTAAGCCGCTAGGTACTCCTTTGGCATGAGCAACACCTTAAAACAACTTGTGCTCGAGCGTCATATCTGACTCGGGCTCCAAGCCAACACAGGCACGGAAAATGTTTGTCAACGCAGCACGCTGCTTGGCGAGCGCATTGATGACGGGCGTGCCTGGTGGCGTGAGCGGCGCCTTGAGCATATATGACAGGATGCTGAGGACACTGTGGAAGCCCTTGAACTCATCGTCGGCAGCCTCCGAGTCGCCTGTGTGCGCCTTCCATTGGATACGGGTCATAATCTCGGTAACAAGGACCAGGTCGATAATGAGAGGCGAGGCTAGAAGTGAGTCTTCACAAACGTTGAAGATGCTATATTATAGATTCATTAGTATGGAGAATTCAACCCGAGATAAGGATCCTCTAGCAAGACTTCGACTTACGAAATAGTTTGATGTCCACCGAGGAAGATCTCAGCATAGTATTCATCGAGAGCACGCTTGTTATCACCGACAGCTGGCATGTACTTGATGACGACGGTATGATCTGGGTGCTCGCCCTTCTTGTACAAGACGGTGTTTGCCTCAACCATATCGTCGACAACGTTAGATTTGGAGATCTCCTTAGAACGGAATTGCCGCTGAGAGCTCAAGTTCTTGCCGTCATTGTTGCCAAGGTGGTTGTAGCTTGCAATCGAAGTAAGCTTGATGCCTGCGTTGATCAAGAAGTCTACTAGGGCCGACTTCATCTTTGTTTGTCCGGATTTAAAGTCGTCGCCGCCGATAAAAGCATCGTGCTTTGAGGCAAGTTCAATGGCACCTGGCACGAACGTGTTCTGAGGAGAGCCGTTGATGAAGGGCACTTTTTCGAAGATGCAAGCTACAGCAAACACTGTAGAAGGCGATACCTCTTCGTGGCCATTCTCAATGGCTTTGAGCAAATTGTCCGCGGTATCATTGACCCCGGGAAGGATATCAGCGTATCGTTCGGTGTTGGCGGTCCATTGAACGATAACCTTGTCGAGATTGTTCTGTGCCTTGAATTCACTATATCAAGAGTGAGTATTTGTTGGGAGAAGCAGGGGGAGAGTAGGCCATACCGAATATCCTGGCGAATCTGCTCGACGTGGGCCATACAAGCTTTGTCGCCGGGGATCAAGTTATCGGCTCGATCTTCCTGGTTGGCAGCAATGAAGTCAGGGTAGTAGATACTGGGAAGAGGGACCATCTGGCTCATTTCCTTCTTAACCTGTGCCTTCAGGGTGGGCTCAAGCACGGCAGCACGATCCATAGCCGCAGCAAGGTTCATGGAGCTGATGTCCCATCCGCCAACAACGAGATCGTTGGGGTGGACAATAGGCAGCACGTCATGGAAAGGGATATTGACATCTTGCATAGTACTAGCATCAGTGCCGAGCTTCATAGTAGAGCCCATGAGGACGGAGCCATAGTAGTTAGCGGCACGAGGACCCTCGCGGGTTTCCCACACCAAACCTCGACGGTTGGCAATAATACCGGCGGTCACGGTGGTGCCATTGTTGCCACCCCATCCCACAAGCATCATCCCCGTCTTGGGGATCTTGCGGTCGACTTTGAAGTTATAAAGCGTTTCCTTGGGCGTAGCCACATACTTGCCGTCGGCGCCCCGGGTCACGCTCGTGGTTCGGTAGGTATACTTGGATCGGATCTCGCTGTCCGTGTAAGTCACATTGGGAGAGTCAACGACAAACACATCCTCCTTGCTTGCAGACACGGGCGTGTTTAGGCCATGAACGTGTCCATCCCCGTACGCAGTGCCGTTGTCTAGTTCGGCGTGAGGTGCCATCTTGAATTGGTCGTAGATAGCTGGTTTACAACTAGTAATGGTGCCCCTTTAGGAGGTGTAAGGCGAGTCCGCTGCGCTTCCGCCACGAGAAGAGCAACGGGCTCCTGCGTACGGGTGATGGACGCTTAAATACGGTTAGCCTAATCATGACGATAGCTTCTAGCGCGTAGGACACGTACGAGTTAAGGAGATTGGAAAACGTCTTGACGGTGTTGAGTGACCGCGGCCCGGGAGCGCGATCTACTTTGGAACAAAGTCTAGACTACGGTGTGAAGGTGGACAATGGAGAGAGACTGAAGTCTACAGCTTAAGACACAGATTCGAGAGAAGGAGGAGAGAGACAAAAGTCAGATAGCGTAGGCAAGCTCAAGGTATTTATTCGGAGGCAGTAGACAGAAGTATAAAGGTTAACCTAGGCTATCTATCTAAGTAGATAGTGTGTAGATTAGGTAGGTAGGTAGGGAGTCTAAGTGAGGAGGGGCCGTTATCGGGTTATCGGATAAGACGGCCGATAGTGGATGTGGTGAGTTGTTCGAGGTGGCACCACCTCTGCACCGAATTACCTAACTACTCATACATACAATTACATTTAGAACCTTACATAACCTTTCCTGGTAGATATGCTGCATGGAGGGAGCATCAAGCGAATCGCGAATGGCTATCGCGGGAAGCGGCGTCAACATGCTCCACGACGTCAACTTGAGTGGTAACGCAGTGCTCTGTTGTCCCGCTGTGCTTGTGTGCGAGGACCTTGCAGACCATGGAGGGGTAAAAGGTTTAGAGGCTCTGATTGGCTGTATAGTTGAGTATCGCCCAGCTGGGCATGCGGCGGTATGCAACTAAAATACCAGCGATAATGGATAATGTGCGTTGTCACTTATACTGCTTAAGCGATGTTGTTTGCTATTGACAGGCTATTGAGATTTACGGGACCTAGGTATGGTCGAAGCTTGGGACCGAAAGCATTGAGATATCTCATAACCATTCCTACAGACACTTCTCCTCTTAACAATCGATCTAACTAGGCATATGAGAGACCGATTGTCGTTCTGTGAGCCCAATTGGGCATTCCGCTTGCCAGCACAGCAGTGGTGTTGTGTGAATCAACTTCCGTCCTGGTCACCCTGGTGAAATTGCGGTCTGGCTACTCGCGGCCCTAGGTCTAGAGATCTATCTACCACCTAGGTTATCCGATCCAATGGGAGAGAAATCTATCACAGAAGCTAACCAAGGTAAGGGATAGGAATGGAGATGTAGAGCTGTGGCTTGTCGGTTACATACTAGGCGAGAAGTCGGTATCAGCAACAAGATTGGAACCGTCCTGACAGAAGAGCCAAGGCTGTATCCGGTTCCTAACAGTACTCTTGCAACAACCAAACACGATGGGATACGAAGCATTCGTAATTATCCAGTTGCCAAAGCCATTTGAACTTCTCTTTGGATCTGGGCGTCGCAAGTTATCCCCACTGAAAGGATTAGAAGGATGACAAACCATCTCGACCAACACTGGAACCCGCATATATTTATAAGTTGATGCTACGGACATCCCGTAATATGGCTACAACGCTCCATCTACTCTACGTCTTTCTCATCTCCGCCGGATTAGATTTTGGAATCAAAACCTACTCTAATCTGAAGTGTAAACGCCAGGCCAATTAATCATGCTTTTACGCCCATGTGCCGGCCTCGTATAAATACCCTCGGTCGAAGAGAAGATCTACGACACAATAGGTAGCCGGAAACCTATTAGCAGATCTGGCCTGACAAAGTGTAGTTAAAGTTATCCTGGTGTAAGTGGGTGCAAGAGCATCTCCAGGGTCAACAACTGCACCGTGCACCGACGAGTCCTGCGATCGCCGAATCGACGCTATCGTGAGATCCTAACTAGGCTGCCTGTTTTGGTGAAGAACTTGACGATCATCATTGCGCTTCTCAAGTGCACCTGCATAGCGTGCGGGGGACTTTTGGCTTGGCGATTGTGATCTCGAGGGGTAATGCAATGATAGGCATTGCATGGGACTTGTCGACCAAAAACACAAGATGCTATTGTCAAAAGCAATCGCATGGGTAAGGTCAATTAAGATGAGTCTGCCAAACTAAATACCTAGCGAACAGAAGCGAGCCGAGCTACCCTTGATCCTGCCTGGACTTCCTCAGTTTTCTCGCTTGCTTGCGGCTACCGAGTTGATGCATAACCCACTAGACCTTGATTACGGCAGGCATATTAAGCCGAGAAGCCAAGCTGTGTGCCAGGGTCATTGCGGGTTCTGGCGGAAACTGTACTACCTACCTACACTTACTTATGTACGCAGTAGTGCAGGTTGTGTGCATCAGGGGACCTGATCGACAGGGGTCTTCTTCGGCAACGGGGGCATCCTGACGAAACGAGCGAGCTGGAGAACCGTTAGACCAATGTCTCGCCGAGCGAAGTGTGTGTGCAAAGGCAGGTATGCTTTGTACCGCGCGGGAATATTCGATGCACATGCACGCAATGCGAGGTGAAGGCCAGGCGGCCATGAAACGTATCCTGTTGCTCGGTACACCATACGTAGAAGGCCATCGCAATACCACCTACGTCCCGAGACACCCACCCATTCTGGAGCCGCGGACGCAAGCATGACCGCTGCCCCCATTTCGCCCACCACGAGAAGCCAGAAAGAATTCCAAGCTGAGGCTCTTAGCGAATCGAATGGTGCGAAACATGCACGACCGACGATGCTACCTATCACCAGATGCGGACCTATAATGTCCCTCATCTAAAGTAAGTAGTTTGGTTATTTACTGTACGAAATGGAGAAAACCATGGCTCCAGAAATGACGGTCAATTTGCCGAGTGGCCTATCACGGGGATTAGGGGATAAGAACGCGGTCGATTTCCCAGACTAGGTAACTTGGACCAGGATGGGGGGGGTCGATACGAGTAGGTAGTGGATAGAGGTATGGCTATTGCTGACCATGACTATGTTACGTTCCTGAGCTGTTGTTCGTTCGTTCGTTCATTCTTCATTCAGTCATTCAGCCTGTAATTCTTACTTATTCAAAGCAATAGCCGCGGTATTTATGGCTGGGCTCCTCCAGTATGACCGGAATCTTGTGCAATAATTGGCTACTCTATTGCGGCAGCATGACCACCTGAAA
The DNA here is from genome assembly GCA_022578505.1 of Nemania abortiva. Taxonomy (NCBI): domain Eukaryota; kingdom Fungi; phylum Ascomycota; class Sordariomycetes; order Xylariales; family Xylariaceae; genus Nemania; species Nemania abortiva. Next base: position 23,687 of record MU392674.1, read on the forward strand.
TTGGTGAGCCCCCGATGCGTGACCCGATTCAGGCAAAGGGGAGAGCCAAGGCTGGGGCCAAGACGAACGTGCCCCTTTGTTTCAACTTACTCCGGAGCGAATCACGATTAGCACGAGCTCAGAGCTGTCAGGTACCCGTGCCAACCCTGACCCAACCCTGACCCAATCCTGATGGTGTGGATGCGCTAGACAAAAGGCAGCTCACCCTGCAGCGACGCTAGCCTCAATAGCAACAGTTGGCGTTCTTCATTCATTTCCTGCGGTCTTGACGGTTACTGTACGACGGACTGTTTGGTATACTAACCATCTCAAAACGGGAGCTCAGGATTCAGAGGAATCGTTCTCGAATTGTCAACATTGGAATGGGCCACGGCATACTTCTCTATCAGCTTCCCTTTAAAGAAACATAACTACTGAATACAGCGTTCTCCATCTTTATTATGGCGCAGTATTGTGCCCAATTAGTGGTTGGATAATTGGGTAGGGAATGCCTAGCACTTGACACAGCAGACAAAGCAAGGGGTCTGAATCATTGGCCGCCCATTCTGATCACTACTTCTTTCTGACCAACAGGATTCAAGGGTTGTCAGAAAGCAGAAACGTTCTCTAAGCCTCACTGTTTCTGTATTTACACGCCTCAGACATTATTGTGGCCCGTCTTGCCATTTATATATTGTCGCTCAAAACAAGGAACAGGTAGGTGTACAGAACTTTTGAGGACTCAGAAAGTGACCATATTGTAATCTATGCCTATTTTGAGAAAGCTGCCAAGCGATAGAGTGAGCAAGGACTTCCCTGTATAGAGTAGCGCACACTACCCAGAGCCGTGCATATCAAATCGTTGCCAGGGACCCCCGGGCTATAGTTACACTGCTTTCCAGGGGTAGTTGTGCAGGGATATTCGAGACGCATTCTCTACACAACACGAATAACCGCCCTCACCGATCTTTACACAATCCGAATGCCCTCAGACTGACCTCCTTTCTAACCTAACCAATCCATTGGCGATCGTAGATCCGGAGGAAGGACTCACCGAAACCCCATCTCAAACGCAGTGCCGCAACGCACATCATCGTCATTGCAGTGCCTAGATTATTCTTAGCTTTGAGGCTTGAAAACATCACGCCAATAATACCAATTGCTAACTAGGAGAGCCCTCGTGACGCTCCCAGCAGTGTTTCACGGATCGACTATCTGTGAGAGTTATCCGTGCCGTGCAGCAAAGATCTTCGATCCCCCTATGCGCTCCCTAGCTCTCTTAGATCGCTACGACCTTGTCGAGAATACACTTACATCCAATAATCATTGCATTGCTTGAAGTTTGAGCATACGAACGAGAAACAACGTGGATTACATCTCGACGACTATCCATGAGCGCCTCGACCGACGACCGATAACGAACGAATGACTATCTAGAAGGAGGACACATACAGAGGGGTTTGGAATTTTGGTCTACAATCATGACAGACCTATCACGACAGTCGGCATTCATGCCGACAATAAAATGCTCTAATTGTGGCAATCAAGTAGAGATCTCTATGATGGGCGAACATGTCTGCGGTGGTAATAGTGAATCCGCAGCATCGGACCGTATGTCAAGTGCCCTGTTGAAATACTTCAAGATTCGGTTTCTAACGTCCACGCAGCAGTACCGCCAATGCCAGATCTTCTCGGCGGTGCCTTCTCTTCATTTAAGCAAAATGTGTTCGATAAGTTCACGCGTGCACCACCGACGGTGGACACGTCAGCAGCAAGTAGGTCTACCGACCGCCCCTTACCAAGTATTCGGGACTATACGTTCTAACAGCGTGTCACAGACCGAGCATTCCAAGATCAGTTAACACCAGTCAGCGCCTCGACGGCGTCTCAAGCGATATCACCAAAAACGCCATCGAATGGGCGTCTTGGGGCCGGCTCTACCAATGACGAATACTTCTCGCCGGTAATAGCGGGATCCCCACGGCGACCTGGCGGCTATGGTGGATTTTCAGCAGAGCCAGAGCCTGAAGAAGGCGAATCAACATACGGAACGAGCCCTAATAAACAGACTTCAAGTCTCTTGACGAGAATGAATAGTATTGCCCCAGGTCCGTTTGAAGTGTCCCGGACCCGTGCGGCCGCAAAGAACGCATTTCCTAGGACTACTAGTAGAGATGAGACCGCAGACACAAGCGATGATACCTCACAGCTAGGAACATCCGTCGATCGCCCCGGTACAGCAGCTTCAAGCTCGTCGCTAACAGGTGGGGGCATATCATTCCCGAAAAAGCCGCGAAAGAACGGGTATGGCGGATTTGGGCCGCCGCAGAGAGAAGGAGACGACGCGGGACCGCAGCCGCTTGGTCTTGGTAAACGGTCAGACACATTTCCTAACCAGATCCTGAGATCAGGCGACAATGAACTGCGTCCGGATGGACCTGTCCGCGCGCCCTCCGCACCTGGTCTGCGACCGGATATGTCAAGCAGGCCGAATGGGGAGCAGCCGATGATGAGCGACCGTAGAAATCGGCCTTCATTTGGATTAAAAGATACGTCGCGGCCGCCGCCTCCACGGAAAAGCCTGATACGGCCACCGACACGGGACGGGAACCAAAGCCTCTCGATCAATCTTGCCGACAAATTCGGCTCTGGAAACCCGTACCACTCGCCGTCGATATCGCAGTCATCTAGCAATTCTGGCTATAGCCAAGAATCCCAACCGAGCCGTACAAGCTCAAATACAAGCCCAGCCCGATCAGTGGGATCTCGTTCCGGTCCGCGCCGAAGGTCTGATGCAGCAGAAATAGATGCTCTGGTGGATGATCTACAAAAATCTATAAACGGACTAGAACCGACGCGAACAGCAGCGCCGGTACCAATACCCAGAAGCGATAACCTCAGGCCAACCGCCTCTAGGCGCGAGCCACCGCAGAACCTGCGGCTCGATCCAGCCACCCAATCTGGACGAGACTTCCAGTCCGGGTCTCCCATCTCGCCCAGCAGCGTCCCAAACCCGAACAGACTCGACGCCATCCCGCAAGACGGCCAGAGCCGGATGCGGTCACTAACCACCTCGACAACAGGCTCCAGCTCGCACAACCGCCAGCCCTCGAGGAACCCACGGCCGCGAGGGAACTGCAAGGCGTGCCAGGAGCCGATCACAGGGAAGTCGATCTCGTCGGCCGACGGGCGTCTGACGGGGCGGTACCACAAGGCGTGCTTCGTGTGCGCGACGTGCAAGGAAGCCTTCAGCTCGGCGACGTTCTACGTGCTCGAGGACCGCCCCTACTGCGAGCAGCACTACCACAAGCTCAACGGCAGCCTGTGCGGGTCCTGCAACCGCGGCATCGAGGGCCAGTACCTCGAGGACGAGGTCCCGCAGAAGTACCACCCGGGCTGCTTCCGCTGCGGCGACTGCGGCGTCGTCCTGCGCGACGGCTACTTCGACGTCGCCGGCAAGTCGTACTGTGAGCGCGACGCGTGGAGGAGGATGCAGGCGGCCGTCCGCGCCCAGCAGCAGCAGATGGCCCCGCCGTCGCCGATGCAGCAGCAGCAGCAGCGGCAGGGCTCGCGGTCGGGGCCGAGCATGAAGGGGCCACCGCCGCCGGCGGGCGGTATCCCGAGTATCCGCGAGCCGCCGAGGGGTCTCCCCGCGGGCCCGTCGTCGAACCTTCACCGTCCGTTTGGATTGCCCACCGGCCAGAGGCTGATGCCTGGTCAGGCTCTCGGCCGCGGTGGCTTGGGTCCTATGCAGAGGATGGAGAAGCGCATGACGAGGTTGGGAGTGATGTAAATGCAATACATCTACCACTCATTCACATGTCACGTTGCTACTCAAGGCTCGCCCAGTAGTAATCTGAGCTTGCCACATACCACGATACGAAGCATATGCCGCTCTTTATACACATCTCTCTCCTCTCTTGTCGTTTAATCGGCATTCGTTTCATCATCATCACTCGCATCAGCAATGGCGTTCCGTGATCTTTTTTTGCAATAATTTCTGGAGATTTGCATTTTTTCTATTTGGATTCTTGAATTTTTCACTTCTCATAGCGAGCAATATACCCCATCGCTCTCTTTTTACCCCCTGGTTTCTGGTTTTGGGTTGATACCAAACTGACGGCCTCTTACTTTATATATATACCCACAGCCCTTTTGTACAAGGTGCTAATTTTTGTGTTTACTTCTCGGAGTCCGAGATTAAAGCGAAGGAAGGAAGGGGAGGAATTCCGCTTCTAGGACAATCGTCATGGAGGACAAAACGATTGCGTTTTCATATCCAAACAGTATTGTCCCGCCAGGGTGTCTGACATAGTATACCACATCTTTGCTCCCCAGCATGGGGGAGGAAATGGAAGGGCAGTTCGTGCGCCCAGCTCATCTTTTCGACATCTCAGACATGGCGGGGTTGAGAAGGCGAGAAGGCGTGATATCGGGCCATAATGGGTCCGCGGTAGGGGGGACGGGCTGTGATCTCGGCGAGACACTGGTTGCATTTTATCACCATGCGGAATGGAGCTTCACGGATGACGAGTGCAGATGCTTGCCGTCCGTTGGTATAATAGTATAATGCAATAATACTTTACGCCACCATATTCGTCCATACATCTAGTTTACTGTGTCTCAACCCCGCGAATGCTTGTTCCATACGGCGTAGTATCCGTTGCACTTGGTGATGTGACTATTGTTGCCACGTCAAATACTGAGGGATAACGAAAATTCTGTTATATTGAAACTTTCCATTGTAGCTAATAAATAGCCGTACCATTCACCATGCTCTCCTAGCGCCCCCCTGTTTGTAGCGAGACTGGTAGGCCGACCGTCTTTTCTTCTACCTCTGTTATTGATGTTGGCTACGAAGTGACGGAGTACGCAATAGGATGGCTACACACATCAGTCACGGAGTTGGGATGAATGAAGAAATGCAGGCCAATTGCCTAAAAGATCCAATCTCAGACAACACGCATAAAATGTTGCGATCGCATCAGACGTCTCGGAGTCTTTGCTTTTTCGCCCTTACCCCTTCTTCTCGACCTAACGTGGACTGCAGCTCGGCGTCTGAGATATTCAATTGATTCACCACATATAATCATTAGATTGGTGAGCTGCTGTTGCTGTTCACGCGCGTATGGAAGACAGATACACAGCCACGCTACAGAAGTTTCGATTCGTCCGATCCTAGGATCTGTGGTCTCAGATGTAAGCAGCCAGAGGTTCGTTGTGTCGCCGGAACTGCGCGCTCGAGGTCGCACGGTGTTTCGTAGATCCGGCCGCCGTTGTATGTATGTGTCTCCCCAGACAATATATGCTCGGCGTGAGCTCTCAGTGGTTAGGTATTGTGCTGCTGATTATGAAACACATACAACGACTGCGGAACTACCTACTTATGTAAGTAAGGAACTGTGCTACCTAGGTAGTTACCGCACAGAAGGCATTGGCTTATCGCATTTATATAACAAACGGTGTAAGCCGTACAGTATGCCTAGAAATGAACTAATGGGCGTAAAATCATACGAGTAAGTGGAAATGTTAGATGCTGCTTCCCGAAGCAAACAACTAAAGCAGAATTAATCTAACTCAACGGCCGAATCAGTGAGAGATGGCCTTGGTCTCTGTTACGGGCGGGCGAGTGCACAGAATCTCAATTCATTAGACGGATAGAAACTTACTCGCTTGCTACCAGTTATGGAAAACGTCGTACGTATTCTCCGAGATGTCCGATCGGATCACCGATGCCTGCACTCTTGTACGGCGATAGCACTGCATCGCCGCGTCACCGCGTCACCTCGTCACACACCTTCTGTCAAGAAGTAACCAATGATGAGAAAGAAGAACAGTACTTAACCCAGAGGAGACACTGTTGCGAACATACATTTGCCAGACATAGTGCCACACTACACAGGCAAGTTCGAGAAGATCTCGATGAGGATACCTGCTTTGTATATATCCTTGATTCATGAAACTTGCAAACAGCAAGAAGAAGCGCGGAGCCGGAACTCGGTCGTCGCAGGAAGCGCGCAGGCAGCGAGTCGGAACCCCGGACCAAGCTAGCTCCCCTGTACCAAAATGACGTTATTGTATGGGGCGCAGAAGAATCTAACTAGCGTAGCGTAACGCTGCAGTGGGAGTTGTGCTGCACCGCGCCGCAAGACGGCATCAGAAAGAGCCCCATATCATACATGTTATTGCTGATATGTAATGCCGATTTATTTAGAAGCACAAAACGGAAGTGTTTCGGATAGTCGTGGGATCCAACATGCGATAGGTTCGGTGGTGACGGGTGGCTTCTGGCACGCGACACCGCCCGCACATGATAAGTATGCAATTCGGACCCGTCAGGAAGCAGGAATATGTATGTACCTATTGCATGTGTTGTTGGAACTTGGAACTCGAGGTCCTAATTGGGGGCGCTAGACCATTTGTGAGAGTTGCGTAAGCTCCATTCTGCTCCATCTACCCATACCTGCCTGTACATGTAATCTTGGGTGCCGGAGATCTTTACTGGATTCCGGGTCAGATCTACCGACGTCACCGCACCGGTTTGTTTCATCGACCACCAATCGCGGTAATGGATAAAGCAATCGTGGTTAAAATCGCGCCGTCAGGTCATACTGACATACCACTTATTTAAGCACCCACGTCGCTCAACGCCCGAGCAAACCATTGCTGGACGTTGCACGGTAGGTATCTATTTTACAATATGCGCCCACCCGCATAGATTTCAATGCTGTACCTACCTAGGTAGGCCAGTGTCCCTTTTCACAGTAAAGTTCCGGGGCTTTAGCTCCTTATTTTCGGCATGATTGATACACCCCACTATACAACCACCATAGCTCAGTAGGTAATTACAGGGGAAAACACTACCTACCTACATTGTGGGAGGTAGGGAGGTTTGTACAAACAAGAACCCGGAAAGGGCCTGTATATTCTATAATAAAAGTCAACTAAGATTAAGTACTTAGTAATGGAGGAAATAGCAAAATAGAACGAATATCAAAAGGACAAGAATAATTACAGAGCTAAGTAATTATACCTACGTCTTCAATATTAACTAAAGCTCCCGTTGTTAAAAGGGATACCTACCTAGCGCCAATCCTCATCACGGAAGACTTGGCCAGGTCTGGGCCCTAAGTTCCGATTCAGCTTAGGAGGTTCTAGCGTATTTCTCATAAGGGACAAGTCGCTACCCCTGACAATCAGTGCTCAACTTGTTGCGCTGTCAAGTTTGATATTACTGATTCCCTTGCTTTGTCATATACTTTATGCCGCCCAATAATCATTCTCTATCCAGTACCAGTAGGCTGGATTAATCTCTATGAGTGAGTACTTAATATAGTTGCACATTACCTAGATAGTATTTACCTCTAGAGCTTCGTAGATTGTTGATTAATGTCATGTTGTGTTGGGTCCCGTAAGTACCTACCTGATAGAGTGCATACCTACTGTATGTAGTAAGTCACGAAAAAAAAAGAATAGGGGATCTCAATTTCAAAACCGCACGTCGCACCAACCTCCACACCGTTCTATACAGTACAATACACTAGGCACTTAGACAATACCTAACGATTCTGATAGGTGCGGGACTCTAGTGTGAGGTTACTGTATTGTAACATGTTCCCCTGCTGTACCTTACGTCAATGGATCCTCGGACCCTGGCTCACGACCCCGGTCCTTCACGTTGTCATCCATGCCTGCTATCCCTTCTACCGCAGCGGCGCAGTCACCTTTCTTGTGGAATCTACGGGCTTGGCGATGCGCTTCTCCATCTTTCCTGCATTTTTATCTCAACCGCCTGTCTATAGAATACTGTGCCTACCTGGGCAGATAACACCTCTTCGTGAAATACATGCCTAGCTGCCAGGTATTGATTGTACATACCTCTCTACCTTTCCTGTTCCTGCCTATTGTTTTTTCACTTTCACTTGCCTACCTGCCTACCTACCTAAATAGTACTTGCACATGGGTCTCTTCGTCTTCCGATCTTCGTAACCTTCATACTCTTTCCTTCAATCACCATTTCTGCCAACTTAACCTCCGATCCTGTCGCGGCCAACATCAGGCTGTTTTTCTCGGCGCAACTCCCACGCCTCATTGCACAACAACAAACGTTTCAGCGAATTCCTTTAGCTTGCGCCAAGCCAGTCCAGTTTCGCCTTTGTCTAACTGACTTCTCTACGGTTGGCAATAAACATCCTGTATTCTCCGCCGCCATCGCCAGATTTTTTCTCCCTGCCCCTAAACCAGAAAATACACGTGTCAAGGGATATCGGATCAGACCTCCTTTGATAGGAGGCATCACGCTCATTACGTCCGCCCCTTCTATTCTAACGCATCTCCGTCCGAGAGAACCGCCTTGACGCAACCCGTCCCTGCGTCTTTAATTTCCGACCCGATCGCAAGTAATTACCAGGGTAGTATTTCTAAACGATCGCCAGCCCCGACCGCCATGTTCACGCACTCCTGCTTGTCTTGAAAAGTGCAACACAGCTCGATTATCCGACTGATTCAAAGCTTGAACCCGGCACCTCAAATTATTATCTGCAATGCTGGCAGTGCAGCCCCGCCGGTGGCTGTCACGGCCTAAAGGCCTTTTAGTATTCGCATTCACAGTGGCCACGCTCTATTGGCTTATGTTACATGGTTCTGGAAACTATGGAGACGTCATCCAGCAGAGCCCTGGGGAGGGTGCAGCCAACCCCCCTGGCGAGATAAATATAGACGATAAAAAGGGTGACGATGATGATCCAAACCACGTGCCCAGCTTTGAGGACAAGATGAGGGAGGCACAGGAAGAGCAGCAGGAAGCTATTCGACAACAGTTTAGACTCGAATATGACCAGCTCGGCCGGTAAGCAGCTCGGAACAGCATTACTTAGCTTATGAAAACGGATACCTGACTCTAGTATAGCGTACGCGGAGCCGATGCGATATATGGCAAAACATTGAACACATTGGATACCAGCAAGACCCGATCTTCCAGTTTCGAAGCTCAGCTGACCGCTGCCGACAAACGAAGCTATTTTACCACTCATACCCCATATGTTTACAACCCATATCCCAACGGCAAGCATGACGCGAAGGCGGCAAAGTACGTTCCTTGCGAGGGCCCCGGAGGAGAGATGGTGTCCGACATTATGGTGTTCAAGGGAGTCCCCAAGGGCTTCCCTGAGCCTCTTATCGGTAGTTACGATGTTTTAGGCATGGATGGGGATTTGTGCTTTGAGCGCGAGACACGACTTGGCATGTACGGGTTTCAGAATGCCAACGATACCTCCGATGCCTCCATAGACTGGGACAAGGTACATTGGGGTGAACTACAAGAGAAGTGCATTCAGAAGAACAAGGCTCGGTTCGACCTACAAGGTCAACCTAATCCGTTTGTCGATACGGTTTATTCGCGCAAGCAGACAACAGCATTTATTGGAGCGGATAGCGACTACGATCTTGAGGAAACTCCCAAAGGTCGAGACCACAATGATGATCTGAGAAGAGCCTCAGGGGCCACCGATAAGCGACCTACGTCAAAGACAGGCTCTAGCGATTCTAAGAACAAGGAACCTCGGACAGCCCTGCTTCTACGAACATATACCGGTAAAGACTACAACGAGAACGATAAGCAAGTAATACGCGCTCTCATTACAGAGCTGTCACTACGATCAGGTGGCTTGTATCAAGTTTATCTATTTGTCCACGTCAAAGATAACGCTTACGCTATTTGGGACGACGAAGGTACCTATCAATATGTTCTTCAACAGAATGTCCCTGCTGAATTTCGAGATATCGCCGTTTTATGGAATGATGAAGCCGTACAGGCCATGTATCCGAAATTAGACCCTGATAAAGCGACAGTACACGTATCTCAATGGTTGTCGGTCCAGAAGTTCATACAAGAATTCCCCGAATTTGATTATGTCTGGAACTGGGAAATGGATGCCAGAATTACTGGTCAACACTACGATTTCCTAGAGAAACTGTCTTCCTTCGCGAAGCGGCAGCCGCGCCGTGGCCTATGGGAACGAAGCGATCGCTACTACATCCCATCAGTACATGGCGATTACGATACGGACTTTCGAAAAGAAGTCGAGCGCTTGGTAGGAGATGATACCATTTGGGGCCCTCCCGACTTTCCATTTATCACTCCTGTTGGACCTAAACCCCCAGTAGCACGACCTGAACAAGACGACTATAAATGGGGTGTCGGTGAAGAGGCTGACCTAATTACCGTGGCTCCAATCATCAATACGAACTACAGCGGATGGGTCGGCGCCAATGATGTATGGGGTTTCAACGACTCTACTCACGCAACTCAGCAACTCCCTCGGCGCGTGACTATTGTGACTCAGTCAAGAATCTCGAAAAAGCTTCTTGATATCATGCATGTTGAGAATTTGCGAGGAAACCACATCGCCTCAGAGATGACATGTCAGACCATAGCTCTCCTACATGGCCTCAAGGCTGTTTATGCGCCCATGCCGATGTTCTTTGACAGACCGTGGAAAGGCAAGGATATCGCCCGGTGGTTCAACTCTGGTGAGAAGGGTGATAGTGGAGGTGATAACTCTGCCATCGGCTGGGGACGCGAGGCTAGGTACGGAGGGAGTACTTGGTACTACAGAGCGAGCCCCCCTCAGCGACTGTACAACAATCTGATGGGATACGAGGACACGAAGATAGGCGGCGAGGAATGGGAAGAAATACATGGCCGCCCGTGTCTACCACCAATCTTAATACATCCCGTCAAAGATGTAGCCCCAACGGAAAGCGGCTACGAAAGCGAGTCTAGGCTACCGTTTGGTTAACATGCCCTAAAACAATGGGTTGTTATATTCTTAGGGGACAAATTCCCCGGATACCCTCCGATTGGTCATGCATAGTGAAGTGGCCTCCACGGAATTTTAACGAAACTTAATGGCATTGCTCGGCGTTCACGTTCTGTAGTTTCACGTCTGCTACATGTATAGCCATGGTGCATATCTTGGCGTCATCAACCTGGCTTTTAGGAGGATATACCTTTCCAGTGTATGGGTACACTGATGGATTGATGATTAACCATAGACTCTATAGATAACCGAGTCAGGAAAAGAAAGATGGTCTAATAGAAACGACGAATTACCTATAAATTGTGTGTATACCACTTGAACATACACGTGCTAGTCCCATATCATACAAGTAACAAGGCTACTCTACTGCTTCCAGGACCCTTCCACATAGCCAAAACGTCTGTAAAGGACATAACGTCGTTATTTACAAGTCTACATTAGTCCTATAGAAAGGAGGACTCCTGGGTATTATGAACAAGCAAATCCAAGAGAGCCGCGACTCGCGACCCTCGAATCATAATTATCTCTCAGGTCGAGATTTTCATGCACAACTCAGCGCCGATGTCAGCAACGAGACCAATCCACCGGTCTTTGGGCATCTCCTTGCTCTTCCTCAGGGGCTTCTCGAACGTCTCCCAAATAGCAATGTACTTGTAATTGCTCTCCTCGGTAACGCCGATGTTGCGGAACGCCTTCATCATCTGCTCGGGGCCCTTGAGCCGCTCGAACTGCGCGCGGACGTGCTTCTTCTCGTCGTCGGGCGCCAGGAGCAGCCGCACCTGTACGCAGTAGAGGATCAGGGCCGCGAGGCCGGCGGCGAGGGCAGTCGCTACGGAGGAGCCGGTGCGGTACTTGAAGGCCTCGCCGCCTCCTGCTCCTGTCCCTCCTAGCCTGTTGCCGGCGAGCGACGAGGCGACCTCGACATTATTTCCTGGGAGCGTGAAGTCGATGCGGCTGGTGCTGCCGACGTCGGGGTCCGTGGTGCCGGAGGCGTAGGCGCCGCCGATGCGGAATGCGCGGCCTGGGGCTGCGGTCGCGGGATAGCTGACGTCCTCGCGCGCGCCGCCGTCGCTTGCGCTGCAGAAGAGAAGGATCCCGCGCCTCACGGCAGAGGCGATGGCGCTGTCGAGGTCGGCGCGCACGCGCTCGTCGCTGGGTGCCTCGAGGGTCCACGACATGCTTATTATGTGTACGCCGCGGCCAACGGCTGCGCGGATCGCCTATGGTGGTGTGAGTGGTGGAGGGTTTGGAATAGGCGAGGAAGGGTAAAGGGGGCTCCGTGTCGAACTCACCTGCGCAGCGCTTCGTGCCGTGATCTGTCGATTGCCGTGCTCATCTGGGTAATCTTCTAACTTGAGCACATAGAGCTGGACTCGTGGACAGATACGGTATATTTGGCTGGCCATGACAGTGCCGTGGCCGGAGCTCGAGACGTAATACGGGAAATTGCGCGATTTGCTATCAAGAATCAGATGTCAGCAAATGCCATATAGGGTAAACTTGAGGCTCCAGGGGCCGTACTCCTCGTTCCGCGGGCAGAAGCTTCGTCCCCCTATTGGGGTATGCTCCAGCTCATTTATATTGACGCCGTCATCGATTAGCGCGACTTTAATGGGTTCATTGATCTCCTCTTCGATCTTTCTGTTTTCTATTCTCGAGAAAGTATTTTCCGCATCGTAAAGTAGCTTCCTAAACTCCGTCATGCACCTAATCCAATCATGTTGGGACGGCTGCGTTGCTCGCTTGGCCGGTTCTGCGGACGCTGTCGAGGTAGATGTCTCCTGCAGTAGCTGAAGCCCATCCCAGGTGATTTCGATATTAGGCCGAGCAGCTTTCATTTGGTCCTCGAAATACGACATGTTTTCCTTGGTGCGAGCATGCGAATCAAGGCCCTACAGTTGCGTGTTAGTTCATATCTTGATTGGCTGCCTGAGGCGACTTGCCTGCTGAACATGAACGTAAAGACTACGCAGATCCTTGAGCTTCCTTAGCCCGCCTACATCACACCAGCTCCGGAGCACCGCGTTATTACCAGTCCAGTACATATGTGCTACTCTAACTGTAGGGGCCGCGATCACGATGACTTCGGCACACAAGTCGACTTTCTTCCAGTTCCAGACTTCTACGCCGAAGCCTTTAGTGGACGCCTCGATGGCTTCGTCTCCGTGCGCGCGAGGACCTAGATCATCAACTATAACTTGTAGAATCTTCTCGACACCCTTGCTACGCAGCCAACTGAAAATGAAAACGATGTCCGTACGCCCATTTCCACTAGGATCGGTCTTTAGTGATGGGTCTCGAATCTTGCTGGTGTTGGCGATCGCTTCGGCTCCTTCGATGATAATCTTCGGTATTTCTACATACTGTAGTGTATCGTCGAATTGGACATTCTCAAATCCCTTCTCTAGCTGCCGGCGTGTCAACGTCGTATACCCGGAGAGGTCGAAATATATCTGATGGTCTAAATCAATCAGTTCTAGTGTGCCTTGATCTAGGTTTCATTCCCCGGTAACACGCCCGTTTCGGATCCGCCCTCGCCAACAAAGGAGTGTCCGCTTACCTGATGTCGTATTACGTCCGTACAATATATCTAACGCTGCGTCGTGATTCCGCTCTCGAAGATAGTGTTGTTTAAGAAAGAGGCGTATCTTTCGGATCGAATCCGTAGATGGCTTGCTTGAAGATCCCTCTTCGCTCCCGTGCTTATTGGACGGCTTAGACTTATTCTCAGGCCTCGAAGGCTCTTTAGGGCTACCAGAATCGAGTCGGGCGTCTGAGTTTCCTGTACTAAATGGAGTTGTGTTCAACCCGTAGTAAGGATTGTGTGTCTTAGGCTCTAACATTTGATCATCGGTTGTTGAAGTTTCGATATTGCGGTATTTTGAAGGCCCCTGGTTTGTAGGCGCCTGTAGTTTTTGGAAATTGGTTTCTTTTCCGCTATAATCAATTGAATCCTCGCTTATAGGGTGTACTTCCAGGCTTGGTTCTATAGACACCGTGTTGGAACGAGGTGGCGGCTTGAGCTCACTCGGCGCCTCTCGTAGCCTGCCTGACGGAGCACTAGGAGTATTAGGAGGCGTTGATCCGCGTCCTACTCTTTCTTCATTATGTCGGTCTCTGGTTTCCCCTTCAGCTCTGGCCTTACGCGCTTCCCTTTCTGCCCTCTTCCTCTTCTTCTCAGTGTCGGCGGCCACACAAGATCTAACATGATGAAGGTATGGGGAGAATTTGCTGTTGTTATAGGTCAGAGCGCTTGCTTCGTCGGAGTTATGAGCCTCTTCAGATTCTTTCATCACTCCATCGCATTTAGCAACCATTTTTTGAATTATTTCAAACTGGCATGGTTTGCAATGGTTATACTGAACTGCTAAGTGAAGCGGTGTGTTGCCGTTGCCGTCCTTGGTACATAGCGTATGAGGCTCGGCGTGTTCAATGAGGAATGGAAGGAACTCGACTTCCTTTTCGATTGCGATATGGAGGCAGTTCTTTTTCTGATGATTTTGTATCGATAGTATACTGTTGATCTCTGGATGAGCTTGGCACATCGCTTCCACGAGACCCTTTTTTTTCTCCTCGATTACTGTGTGAAGCGGTGTGTAGCCAGACCTACTGTTAATCCGTGCTAACAAATTCTTCGGATGTTGAATAAGAAACTCAATTAATGGGCGTAGTTTCGCAATGTCCGGTAGATCGTGGCTATTGGAGCTAGCCAAAATGTGCAATGCAGTCGGATTATCGGGCTTGCCAGTGTCTGCTGTGAGATGTTCTCGGAAGAAATTTGTGTTGTGTTCGATCTGCTCCCAACTTCCGCAACGGAGGTGATCGAGAGCTTCATCAAGCAACTCTGCCACGAGCTTATTCGGTCTAAGCACAATTGGCTTATCGCCATAATAATAGTCACCATAATCGGAACTTCCTGGGTCAGATTCTGATTCTGATGGCCCATGGCTGTCCATGAAGACCCTGTGATCCTCGATCGAGAAGGGATAATTAGACGGTGAGATTGGAGAATACATTATTAGGTGTATGGTAGCTCTATTCGTTCGCAACATGCACCCTATGACTTTTGTTTGTGAATGAGGTGAACGGAGGAAGTTTCCAGCAGACTTGTAGCAGCCGCAAGTCTTACTTCATCGAGCCCCGAGGTGGCATCACACTGTAGCAAAGGTGAAGGGTCTTGAAAGCTGGCCCGAAGAGATTCCATAAGTACCCAGTATTATTCTACACTGGCTTGCAGGCATGGATTCTGCCTGGAAATTAGCTGACAAGGTGAAACTTTCAACGCAAAGTGATATATTATGAAGTAGTGCTTCTTTCATTAGCAAGATGGTAAGCTTGCCTCTCTATCTCAGTCTCCCATCTCAACCTAGGGCAGCGCATCGTAACTGGGACGATGCCAACTTTTCCTATGTCAGAACTCGAGTTGCCCGAAAATTCAAATGCCGCCGGCGTTGAAGCAGCATCATTTGAAATCTTGCTGGCCCAGCTTGGCGATGAGGGCAGTGGCTACCATACCCGCAACGACCCTGACCCATTGAGACGGTATCAACGCACCACCATCACTGAACGCCGTGGCGCAGTAGAGATGCGCTGCAAAGCTCGCGAAGTTGTTCACGGCTCCGTAGAGCCGAGCGGGGACCATGCTACCCTTTTGGTCTACGACTTCAGCTTCAACGCAGCCAAGATAGGTCGCCGTATCACTTCCGCCAATATAAGTTTTAGATTCTACGGTATGCAGCCGACCTCGTCTACACCGAGGGTACACGAACTGGCTCCGTATGGTCGCTTTATTCTCTTGCCAACATCTCGGGAAGAATCATCTATCATCGGAACGGAAGTCAACGTCGGCGGGGGTTTCCTTGGAGCCAACATTGGAGGGGTCGTGAAGTGGGAGATGACCACCTCAAGCACCACAAATGATGCTACCATCCTCAATGGAGCCACCGAGTGTGATGATTTCGGTAACGAAACCGGGGTTAACTGGATTATTCACGAGAACAAGACAACCAAATCGGGCATTCCGTCTTTCTTACGTGTCGCCATTCTACTATCGCGTGAAGATAACAAGGGGTTTCTGGGCTCTTTTGAGGCCAAATTGGAAGCCGATTGGAAGACAGAAATGAGTCGCTTCTTTGGGACCACGAGCAGAGACGACCCAATCCTCTTTGACCCTCAACAGAAACCTACGAAAAACCTTTGTCCGGCGGGTTATGATCTAGGGAATCTTGCCGCGGTGGATCTGAAGGCGATTTCCGATATCAGTTTCCACGCTGTGACACCTATCAAATGATGTCGCGTCGTACAGTCTGGGCTTACCATTGGCGGCATAGGTTGTGATGAGTCATACAAGTTTATTGGAGGACAATCGGGTAATGACGAATCCGGCTGCGGCCGATAGTACTGATAGCGTAGGCTTGTTTAATCATAATTGAAAGGAAGAAAAACATTACACCCAGAACCCAAATAGTATTAGCTCTACATTGCATGTATAGCCCTCAGGAACAAAGTAGTACCCAGGCTAATACTATGGCGGTCTCACACTGTGCAATAAGGAGGTCGACGTAACGTGGTGGCTGATACTTGATTTCCTCATGGCCAGCGATTTCAAAGGGGTTACGGAACTCTTTGTTAGAAACTTGATGCTGGAAGCCCCGCGTTGGAAAAATCTAAGGGCACAAGCCAGTTCGCTCCTACATCGTCATTAGCAACGCCATCACATGCGTCTCAAGATGTCCAATACATCACCCAGCAGCCTAGGCCACCCATTCCTAGGACCAAGCCTTTCCCTAGAAGAGACAGGTACCAAGACCGAGGGGGAATATGTTGGTCAAGAGGAGCCTCTTTATGTGGCTTGGGCCTCAACACCCCGGCGATCTTCCCCCGCTCTACCGGCACAGAATCCAGATAGCACCCCCAAAGCAATAGTAGACATAGAGTGAGCGATATCTTACATTAATTATTGCCGTTAAATCAATTACTTACAAATCTTATGCCAGTGTAGTGATCGTGTTCGGGCTTTTCGATGATCCCCAGTTTACCCATGAGCCTTTTAGATGGCTATGCAACTACCTTAATCAACTCGAAGGAGATTCTCGCATCATACATTTCAAATACCATCCGAGAAAGGATCTGAGACTAGGGAAAAGCCATACTGACATCGGAACCTTATCCGAACTTCTTCTTTATCACTTGACGGGGTTAAGGGCGAGGGGACCAGTGAGCACTCGCATCTAGAAAGGAAGAGAACTAGCAACTCACTCGTTCCTAATTAGCACCGTTCGCTCGTATTCCTCGCCTTCGATATCGGATGCATGATTGTGAAAAAGGTCGCCTTGTTTATTCAGCCCTGTCCCGTCCTATCAAGGATCATGTGCTAATAGGATGCAATAGGCACTCACCATTGCGTCTCGAAGCCAGAGTCTCCATAAGGAAATCTTCAACATGTGTCGCATACTTGTAATTCACGATTTCTAGTTTAAACTTATGTTTACTAATCGCTTCAGGTTTTCTTCAATTGCCTGCATCAAAGTGGTCAGTGACATCGATAATTCCTCTTTTCAATGGTAACCAATATCAGCAACATGGTCCACTCCGTGCTGAACTCATCATGATTTTGCGTATCCCCGCAATAAATTAGAATCCTGTTTAAAACGGAAACCGCTAATTTGATCATAAAGCCGATGTTCTCGACATAGAGAATAAGTTGGCTCGCTTCCTCTACGGGAGAGGAGGAGGCCCATCAAGTCACATACAGCCCACCGTCGCTGCTCTTCCTAGTCTTGCTACTTCTATCCTCGAGATCAATGAATCCTTCATTGAATCTAGATTCCCTTTATGGGGGTTCCTGATTAGCACCTACGAAGACGCTAAGCTGGGTTTACGGGCTTCGCAGGTTCGTACCATCACATGATTTAGCTTCATCTACGGGCATATCTAATGAACCAAAGATGCTCGAACATCATTTACGGCCGATAGGAATTCCATTTGAATATAAGATAATGCTGCCCTTCCGAGATGACACTATCTTTGTCCCCAAATTTCTCGGAATATTCCACATGTTGATGTCTATACCAGTACCAAGACGCCAGGGGTGCTCCGGTATCCAAAATCAGAGATTTCCATTTGATGATAGACGTGCTTTCCTCAGCCTAGCTACGCCTATGGAGCCCATTACCGTGGCGGGTGACATCGCGGCGCCCATAGAGCTATCCTCCATATACCTGAGTTGGCTAGACCTTCATGAGACCCCGGTCCTCTACGTTTATTCAAGTAGGAACACGGATGACCTTGTTCAACGAACCTCTGAGCACGTTTTTTTTAACTTACAAATGACGAGCATGTATTGGAGAATACAGTTGGTGCTCTACTATTCCTTCGATCCTCTCGACATTAGATCTCAATCACTGTCGAGTATGCTTTGGACATTTTTAACGCATTGTCGAAAGATTTCCTCCGGGCGCCTCGTACAATCATTCTTAGGCCGCCTTTATGAGGAACAGGCGTGCACTGAAGAAGACCTACTTAGCTGGTTTGAACTATGCATGACAAGCTATAATTGGCATGTCTGTTTTGTCATCAACTATTTTGATGTCTGCCCTGAAAAATCGCGGGACACTTTCCTGCGGTTCGTTAGGCGAAATGCAACTGGAAATGAAAACCCGCCCAAAGTTTTCCTAACGAGCAGGGGGCCCGCCGTCTTAAAAGCCGAGCTTTCGAGTTGGCCAAGTATTGACCTTGCTACGGAAATCAATCTGCCGAAGAACAAAGATGAGGCAGAGCAAAATGCAGTCGCAAAGGGACAGGAAGCTAGTATTAGGTCTGAGACTCGTCCCACGCTTCCGAAACAGGAAACGGCGAAATCGTGCCCAACATCTATTGAGGGTGCCAAAGTTGCCGATGCCTTAGCGCTGTCCATCCTCTCGGAGCAGCAGCTTAGGCGGAATCTCAGCTCCCAGGAAATACTACTAGAGACTACCAGTGGTGTCTTAGAAACTTATACTCTTGAGGCGGTTCTCGATCGAGTACTTCGGAGCATACCGGATCAGAACAAAACCCGGTTGGCGGTTGCCTTCCTTCTGTTCGCAACTCGGCCATTGTCATCAAAAGAATTCGCGACAATCTTATTTCTAGGAAGTTCAATTGACGATGGAGAGTCTGTTGTACCGACTTGGGATCTCTTCCAGCGACTTGAGATGCAGAGGACTGCGTGGTTTGCCGGCATTACTGTGAATAAGCACAGTGGGATTCGCCTTGCACATCCACGCTTAGAAGACACGCTCCGAACTCCATCTCACGGTGCTCAGCGCTATCTTTGGCAAGAAGCTGCAAGCACTGCTCACTATGATATAGCTCATATCTGTTTGGAGTACCTAATACGGGTAGGAGTTCAAGAGCAACAGAATCTGTTGTCCGAGCAGCCATTTATCGTCGATGCCGACTTGGGCTTTGCCAGTTATGCCGTTCAATACTGGCCCCATCACTTCGCGCTTGCTCAATCCAATACTAATAAAGAGGCAATGGAGACCCTACGCCAAAAGCTGGCCGGGGTCGACCTTCGCCGCTGGTCGAAAACAATAGTAAGTACATCCAAGCAAACATATTAGTATTGTGTTTGCTGATTTGAATAGTGGTTACTTTCAAACCCATTTAGTCGAAGTAGGGATCCCTTGACATCGCCGTTCGCAGCTCTTATCAAGCTTGGATATCTAGATATCCTCAAACCAGGCTGTACTTCAGACGTTACATTAGGGATAGAAGAAGCGGCTCGAGCTGGCAACACGTATCTTATCAATAGCCTCCTCGAAATAGATGGACAAGATCACCTCCCTTCCTCCGCTCTTATGACGGCCGTAATGGCTGCAATCTCAGGCGGAAATGAGACCTTGGCTATAAAATTAATCAATCGGCTATCAATTGGAGATAGATATGAGCTATCTAAGCGTGGGAAGGATGCCCTTTTCCGGGCCGCAAGACTCGGCCTCGATCGCTTAGTTAGGAAGCTACTTGAGGTTGGCACCCCAGTCGACCCAGAAATTTCGATGGACAAAGACATCTTAATGACACCTCTCTGCGCGGCTGCTTCTACTGGGCATACTTCAACCGTCAAGATCTTACTTCGCTATGGGGCTAATGCCCACTTTGAGTATTATCTTCAACAGACGCCGCTGCATCTAGCTATCTTACAAGGAAATCCTGACATTGTTCACTGCCTTATGGAACAAGGCGGAGGGAGCAACGAATCATCTACCCGAATTATCGCTCAACCGACCCTACTCTGCCTTGCAAGTGTACGAGGAAAGCCTCGTTTGGTGGAGAAGCTTCTTGAGCTAGGAGCGGACCCTAGTGCACCAGACAATGAAGGATGGTTGCCAATCATCTTAGCAACAATCTTTCGGCACCGGCAAACCGTACGGATCTACTTGGATCACAGTGTTGATACAGAGATGTCAGACTCTAAAAGACATGAGATGGCTTTACTGCACGCAATCCGTAATGGCGATATCGAAATCTGTCGCCAGTTGCTTGAAAGGGGCATGAATCCTTCTAGCTCGTTGTTTCAATCACTGCTTCCCTTCGAATTGATTATACGCCAGCCAACACTGTCCGACCAGAGTAGAATTACTCTAGCCAAGCTTCTTGTTGACTACAAGATGAATATAAATGCAACACGTAACGTAGACGGAATGTCTGCGTTGTCCTTGGCTTGCGCTCATGGTCAATTTGAATTTGCCGAATTCCTTCTTGAGTTCAATCCAGATGTTAACATAGTCGACAGAAATGGCGGGACTGCTTTATTCGAGGCTACTAAGGTTCAATCAATACACCTAGTTCAAATGCTCCTAGATAGAGGTGCAGATGCAAACACGCCGACATCAACGGGCAATATTCCTCTACATATGTGCCAGGGCTCGCCGGAATTGACGCGGCTGTTGGTTGCGCATACGAAAAATATCGACGTCCAAACGACCCAAGGGGTCACTCAGCTGAGTATGAACCTCCAGTGCCTCTGCTTATTTTCTGGCAGGTTTAGTGTACATCTAACTAGGCAGCCCCGGATCCCATTTATCCTCTACATTATTAAGCTCTAAATATACCACCTGCGTATTGCCATAGCTAACTAGTAGTCTAACAGTGGCTGCTGCTTCAAAGGGATGGACGGAATCCGCCAAGATTTTACTTGAGCACAAAGCCGACGTCAACGCCACAGCTACCTACAGATCCCAGTGGGCTGGTTGGACTCCAGTCATGTTTGCTGCGTGCTATCACTTTGCAGGCATAATTACGATCTTAGCAGAGGCCGGAGCAGATCTAAAAAAGAAGGCTGCAGATGGACTCAGCCCTCTTCACTTGATATTCGAATCTCCCACTCCGGAGGGAACAGCCGAGCTTGATTGTTTGAACGCCTTGATGGAATTTCAAACACGTATTGACATCCACCAAGCTAATAAAACTGGTGAAACAGCCCTCCATTATTGTGCTAGGGTCGGTCATTTAAGAGCTGTCCAAAGACTCGTCAGAGCCGGTGCCAGCCTTACTCAAAAAGACAGTATTGGCTACACTGCGTTGGGCCACGCTGTCCGGCATCACCAGCATGAAGTTGTCCTGTACCTCCTCGAACAAGGTGTAGACCCGAATATTACCGGTGGAGAGATTGGTCATGGCGAAGGGCCTTTACTTCGGGCCTGTCAAAACCGTGATTATTCTATCGCGAAGCTGTTAATCGACTACGGAGCAGATGTCAACTGTGACTCTGCCTCTGGTTATGGAACGCCTTTGATGGCAGCTTGCCTACCATTTTCTCATTCTGATGAAGATACTGAGAAACTGGTCCAGCACCTCTTAGAGCTTGATGTTGACCTCAATATTACTAGTCGTTACGTGGGCAGCCCTTTAGCAGCAGCTGCTTGGTCATCCCGCCCGGATATTGTGCGTACTCTGCTAAACAGGGGAGCAGCATACGATGTGGGAGATATTTTGGACAGAAAGCCCATCCACTTTGCGGCAATGAATGGCGAGGCGAATTTTCGTATTATCGAGGAGGCGGGCGCAAAACTGACAGAGGTCGATATCCTTGACCGCTCTGTACTTCACTACGCCGCACAAGGGGGCCGCCTGCAGGTTATCAGACAAATCTTCGAACTTTTACCAGAAGTCGATATCAACACGCGTGATATAGATGGTTGGACTCCATTGTGCTGGGCGGCTTGGAGGTCAACCGCCCTTGTTATGGAGAATCGTGCGAGTGAACCGACAGACCTGATCGGCGTTGTTCGGTACCTACTCGAGCGGGGTGCCGATCGGTTCGTTGAGTGCAAGATAGGTGATGATATTTGGACACCTTTTCGGATCTTTTCCTACATGGGAGCACCAGAAGAAGTAACCACTTTACTGAGACCAAGGGTCGAGCTAGATCTCGATACAGACGACACCACAGAAAACACAGACGACCAAAGTCCACATAAGGGCAAAGTACTTAAGGAAACCTGGTGCGATGCCTGTTTTGTTGTAAGTCTCGGCGATCGATTGTATGAATCGAGCTAATGATGTAAAGGAAATTCATGATCCCTACTATCGCTGTGAGGTCTGTTACTATTATGTACTATGCCGCAAATGCTGGCACCATCGCGACCTCGTACACAGATTCAGACCATCTCACGATCTTGAGTTGGTGAGTTCGAATTCCGACGACGCTAGCAGCAACTCAAATGATTGGCTTGATGCCGATAGCTCGAGTGCTTCTTCTCGCTCTATTCATGAGGAAGAAGGCGATGACAGCGATAGCGACGATGACGATAGTGGCGGTGACGGTGATGCTGATGAGGAGGAGAACGGCGACTAGGCCAGTCTAAGGATGGCGTATAGCTAAGTAGATAGACAAGGACAAACTTGTCAGCACTATCGTATATTCCATGGCGTATAGTAGGCAAGGACAAAATTGTCAGCACTATCGTATATTCTGGGCGCGCAGAAATAGCACCGTTGTCCTCAACAGGGATCTAACCCACACGGGCCGCGGCAAAGCTGCGGCACGGCTACTACCCATGATGTTCGTTGGGCCTATGTAGACTTAACTACATAACGGCTTAGGCAGGCTTATGGAGACTTAAGTAGACTTAT
The DNA here is from genome assembly GCA_022578505.1 of Nemania abortiva. NCBI lineage: Eukaryota > Fungi > Ascomycota > Sordariomycetes > Xylariales > Xylariaceae > Nemania > Nemania abortiva. The sequence continues at coordinate 46,603 of MU392674.1, forward strand.
GGCCTGTTATAGCAGCCGCTCAGAGCGGCCGAGGAATACATATTTCTTCACATTCTCGACCTAGTTCACGCATCTCTCGTGCCTGTGAAGAAATATTACGCACTCTTAACTACGATGGACTATTCGGACCCGAACGCATTCACCCTACCCTATCAGCTGACCAAGCAAGTTCGCCGTGATGTTTATCCACTGTTAGAGCCGACCCAGCCAGAGCTGTCGGCGAAGGGAAAGGTAGTGCTCATTACCGGCGTTTCGGGGGGCATAGGCAAGGTAAGCATCATTTCCGGGGGCTCAATTTTCATTTCGCGTGACCAATAGATGCAGGCTATCGCTAAATCGTGGGCCACCGCGGGAGCTTCCGGCGTTGTGATTACCGGGCGCAAGGTCCCTGTGCTCGAGGGCGTCGCCACACAGCTCCGGAGTCTCGCCCCGCCCGGCACTAAAGTCCTCGCCCAGGAGGCCGACATCACCAACGAAGCCTCAGTCGCGGCGCTCTTCGCGGCAGTCAAGGAGGCAGTCGGCAAGGTCGATGTGCTGATCAACAGCGCGGGGAGCCTGGAAGGGGGCCCCATTGGCGCCGTCGATGCCACGAAATTCTTCAACGACTTCCAGGTCAACGTGCTGGGGTCGTACCTCATGACGCAGCACTTTCTCGCCCAGGCGGACGGCGTCGGCACCGTTGTCAGCATGACGACGGGCGCCATCGCCAACGTGTTTCCGGGTATGGGGGGCTACACGGCGTCCAAGCTGGCCCTTGTCCGCATCATGGAGAATCTGCACGCCGAACAGCCGGGCATACGCGTTTTCATGCTCATGCCGGGAATTGTCCAGACCGGGATGACGGTCGATTCATTGAAGCCGTATGCCAAGGACAGCCCCGGTCTCACTGGTAGCTGGACACTCTTCCTGTCTACACCGCGAGCCGAATGGATGCGCGGCGGCATAGTCAGCGTAAACTGTAAGTCCCCTTTCAGCGCTCAAAGATCGCTACTCTACTAACACGGGACGGCGTCGTAAGGGGATATCGAGGAAATGGAGGCGCATAAGGATCAGATTGTTCGCGATAATCTGCTCAGTCGGGCTTTTCTGAACGCTAAGCTCGGGAAGGACGGGCACCCCTGGACGTGACGCGGCGGCTAAACGACAACAGACCGCGGAATAGGTGCATCGAGGTCTAGCGGAGTGCGTGGCAGTGACCTGAGGAGCGAGGGTGCCGGATTATCGTCTCTATGTAGTGGAAGTCATGAATCCTTACAATAACTTGCCCCAATGCCCCAGTAGAATTTACGCGCCATTCCCAATTGCACCATTATTCTTTATTCTTCTGATTTCTCCTGGTGGCATGTTTGGTTAGACCACATAGAAGCGAGCGTCTTATCTCAGATTACGTAGAAATGTCGCCAGGTGTCTTGCATGTTCTATCTGGATTGCAGTACTTACTCGCAATGTGCAGCTACATGGAAAAAAAAAGTTGCTATATTATAGGGTTGCAGTTGGCTGACTGGCGGCGGATTTAAGGAGCAAACTTTGTATCTAAGGGTTAAGAGGCACAGAGGTGCAAAAGCCGCTGATTAGTTGTAAAAGTGGTAAGATAGAAAATTGTGTGCAAGTAGTTAGCAAGGTGGCATAATAAAAGAATGCCTCCATTGTGATGGCGTACATATACCCAGCGACGTCAAAGTCGTTACCCTACCCTACTGTCTTTGACGACGTAAGACATGGCCGTCATCTCTGATTCAATTATTCATAGTCACTGCTGACATTATCTCTTTTGACGTCAGTTGAAGAAGCCTATGAGGCCCTACACGAATATATGCCTAAACGCTGGTACAGCATGACCGAGTTTATTAAAGACAAAAGAGCCTTCGCCCCTTTGCCATGGGTACGTTGATCTTCATAAGAGGTTTCCATGATATCTTGGAATCCAAGTTAAAACTGACTTTTTGTAGGTTGCAACAGCTGCGCTGGCAAAAGGATAGCAATATCCCAGATAAGGCTTGTGTTGCCATACTTCTCTCCAAGTGTTCCATTTCTTTGCCCCAGGGGCGTCTAATGGGCTACTTGTGGAAAAGGACATGAAGGACCAACTAACTACACTTCCGGGAAAATTCGAGTTGGTTTTTAAGAAACTAGAAACACCGATCTGTAGGTTGAATAGATGGATGGATTGTGTTTGACGTTATAAAGCCATACTACGTAGCGGTATTTAAGCTTCCGTAAAAGCATTAAATGGAATAGGCTACACTACTATTTAATTAAGTAATTGAGTTAATTCAGAAGCCACTAAGTAGTATATTGATAGGTTGGAGCGAGGGGGTCTAGTTCTTTCGTCTGGTCCTTACTTTGTCAAATACGAGGGGGGGGAAGAATAGATGTCAGGCGCTATACCTAGCGAGCCCTGGTGGTTAGCCTACTGATTTACTATGTGCAACCTTGCGGTTCTACCCTCGTTTTAACATCAGGCCTGATCTAAACCTGAACCTTGGATTCTCGCGAGACCAGTCATTTGGTTACTCTCCATCAAGTAGCCGTTTCTTGTTCATTCATTGACTAGCCATTAAGAGCTTGTCCATTCTTATTGATGCGTCAGCTCACTCGTAGTAGAGATGAGGCAATCCGAATAATCAATTAGTTCAAGGTTTCAAAGAATATCAAACTATCGCATTGTGGCAAGGTATCAAAAACCTTTGTTCGTACTACATCTTCTTTGTGCGGCTCGGATTATATAAAGGAAATAGCAGCGCACCACTCGACTCACCTCACTCCTCTAGATTTATACCGACAGACCTCAAGAACAGAACATATATTATCAACATGAATTCGTATACGCCAATTACCCTACCTTATTTCGCCCCTGCCGACTCACTTCCAGGGCCGCTCCCGACGCAGGAGGAAGTGCTTGCCGCTACGGACCTTCTAGCACCACCTATTGCGGGAAAAGACATCCTCGTAGTCCGCGTAGGGCAGCACTTCGTAGCAAAATACGGTCGAGATGTCAGAACTATTGAAGGTGAGAACATGATCTTCGTAAAACAGCATACCACTATCCCTATTGCGCAAGTTTATGCTCTATACACTTTCGATGAGAGCCGCAGTATGATTATTATGGAGTTTATTCCGGGACTGTCTCTCGACTACTGTATACAATCAATGGAGCCAGAAAGATTGGAGGCCGTCAGGAAGAAGCTCGAAGCTCAAGTCGCGGAGCTACGACGGATTCCTGCTCCGCCAAACTACTACGGCTCCATTGGCCAGCGACCCTTGGTTGATTTAGTGAGGGATTGTAAGGTTGGCCCTTTTGACAACTCCAGTGACTTTGCCAAATCCTTTGTTGGTTTAAGGTTTCCCCCCTTAAGTGGACAGCGCTTTGACGACTTTAGAAAAGAATTTTCTACAAGGTTGGACGATGTTTCCACCGCGCTAGGTCATAGTCAGCCCGTATTCACTCACAATGATTTGTACCCTGGAAATGTCATAGTTCGTCCAGATGATACCCCGCTGATCATCGACTACGAGCTAGCAGGCTTCTATCCAGCCTACCAGGAACGCATTACTACCGATATGATGATGGAACTCGACGATTGCGAATTCGAATTCCTCGAGGAGAGTTTCCCTGACGAGCAGAAAGTCATATCCGATGCGGAGAAAGCCTTTGTGAAAGCACTGCGTGAAGAAATGATCGAGTCAGACGCCCAGAGTGCTCCAGAGGCCGAGAGCCCCAGCGAAGGGGGCGGTTGTGAAGAAGTTAACAACGAGACCAATTAGATTGATTAGAGATTAGATTGTAGTTTGATTATATTACCAGTCTTGTTTTTTTGTTTTCAAGTTATGCTCGCTTCGCATATAGTGTATCACCCAAATGTAGTGGAATCCATAAGATAGCTTCTGTGGTCACACCATACCTAAGCTCGATAATTGCCTAATCAAAACCGTATATGCTTATTAAATGGCCAAATCAATTGATTTGACGGGCCATGTGAGATATACAACGGACTAGTCTAGAGCATAACATTTCTCAACACTCTGAGCGTCATTCCCCCACCAATGAGGCATCGTGACCACCTTTCCACTTCCAAAGAACAAGAAAATGAGTAACAGATTCAAGTTGAAACCAGCGTCAAAAGCCGCAGCGAGAATGAAGTTATACCTAGCCCACAGCTGATACCGATATCTATATGCCCAGTACATGACGACGAAGCCGCCGATAAAGCGAGAGAAGTAGCCCGTGGAGATGTTGCCATAGAAGATCGAGGCCCCACTGCAGAAGATTGTCGTGTTCCATAAATTGAACTTGGCCCGAGGGAATAAGCGGTGAAGTAGATATATCAATGCCGGTGCTCCTGCGCCGAAGAGGAACGCGTATGGGATTGGCTTCCATTGCTGCTGTTGGAAGAGTTTCGTCGGACCCTTAGCAGAGGAAAGAGATTAGCATTTTCGCTCGATTTTACTTTACTAATAAGAGAGTTATATGGTTTTCATAGTATCACTCACAATCAAGACATACTGAACGCCTAGTGTCAGATAACCAGCTAATGACTGGCCTGTCCAGATATGAGCAGGGTCCTCGAGCTCGCCGGTCAAGTAATCACGCTTGGTATTTAGCACCCATCGCATAGCAGCATAGTTGATTGGCACACCAAGCGTGATACCGAAGACTTGCGAAAAGAAGATAGCGCGTTGGGGAACGTGCATATAATGCCCGATTTTCTGGTCTTGAAGCATGTACTGCGCTCTATACCAAGCGTCCCCGGCTATAGACCCGTAAACCTATGAAGAGTTAATCGCATCTATGAAGATAAGGCTAGCTTGGTAACTTACGCTTGCGCCGATAGGGTTCCTGTGGTGGCTCAAGTTCTGTACCATTGTACCATACAGGAGCTCGTTGAAAGTTCCGATTGGTAGCTGAAAATTGCTGACGGCATAAAGCCAACCTAGGGGTACGACGACTACAGCTCCTGTCGCTAATGCCACAAAATAGGTCCACCAAGGTATGAATATCATATCCAAAGCGACAATGGTGATGATAGACACGAACGATGCCGAGAAGAGAGCCAAGTACCACCAGAAGGGGACCTCTTTGTACGATCGCATGAGTACGTTGAGCCGATCCGTGTACTGATGATTGATGCCGCGACCGGGACTACTTCTTCGAGCTCTAAACTTTCTGTACGCTTTCCTAATGTTCGAAGCGCCGAAAAATGCAATCCAGCTGTACGCAGAGATATACGAGGCATAATCGAAGAAGATCGTCCAGAGGTTGTGGACGCCAAGATACATAGGACCGTATTCCTCATACGCGGTTTCATTGAAGGTATTCGAGGACGTGACAAGCGCGGAAACAGGGTATACGTCACCATCGACGGTGCAAGCCCGGTTCGTCATCAGGCAATGGCTGTAGCCTCCGAGACCACCCCATTTTGCCGCTGGAAGCAGAATCCAGGCGCTCAGGACGAAGGAAGCGAATAACACGACTTGCGACCACCACGGACTTAAGAACAGGGGCACGCCGGCGTTATAGTTCGAGATGTTAGCCCAGTCGAAGCTTAGATTCAGCAATCCCATACCACCGAGACCTGAGCCAATGAAGTTGGCTACGGGGTTGTGTGGCGCAACCCAGCATAAGAAGGCGAGGGAGCTGACAAAAGGGAAGACGAATTCGGGCAGGAATTGCCAAAGCGTGATTCCAAGCAATACCAACCAGAACACTTTGAACTGCTTACGAGCCGCGGGCGACGGGTTCTTGTTCTGCTTTGCTTGAGTTTCAAACAACGCAGTCTGGCACAGTGCCTGCCACCATTGATAAGCTGGCTCATACAAAAGTAACTGTCGCGCTATAGCGGCGAATGCATATCCCGTCGCATCAATTGACCACATGAAGAAGATGGCCGCGGCGGGGTGGAGGCGCTCGTTGAAATAGAGCTCGCCGACGGCGATTGGCGTTGTAGCAAGGTTACCAGTTGCGCCCGAAGCGGCCGTGACCGTGACCAGAACATGCTCTTTGACGGACCACGGGCCCGGGTTCATATTGAAGGACCATTTTGTGAACGGGATGCCGATGCGGCGATCGGGCAAGACGCGGGCGAGCCACAGCCCCACGTAATTCGACGCGATTTGGACGAAGAAAACCGAGTAGGGCGCATATGTTGTCCGGAACGTGTTTATCTGAGATAGAAAGGCGCCGGGAATGACGAAAAGTATCGCCAACAAGAAATACCTAAAGGTAAGTGTAGGCAATGATGCTATCAGAAAACCACATGTCAGATATTACTACTTGTGGTACAGATTTAGTTCATTCTCAGTGCGTTCTGGGGATGGCTAAGGTCAGGCTTTTCGAGACGAAAAGGAATAACTCGGGAATACCTACTATCATCATGAAGACTAACAACGCGTCTGACCTCAGGAGGAATCTCGATAATCTCAGGGTCGTCCTCGGCTTCTAGGTCCGCATCTACTTCGACTGGATCCTCAAAGAGACTCTTCTCTCTGGTGCCATCGCGCGAGCCGTTCTCAGCTTTCCCATCGCCGCTCTGCTTCTTGGAGTCGGACGAGCGTTTGTGAGGGGGTTCCAGCGGCTCTACAGTGGGCTGGACACCCGTCGACTTGGCTTCAGCTTCCCCGAAGCTTGGCGCACTACTGCCGACAGACATCTTCTACGCCGCTAGACTAGACTGGACCGACAGATCTCAACAGTCGAGACATCAAAAGAGAGGAGGGTGGGATATATTCTGCCTCTCTTCGAACCCGAAATGTGTAAACATGAGTCTTTGTTTTAGGTTTGCATGACGCCATCGAGAACTAAGACATCGTACATTTGGTCAAATCGCGCCATCGCTGCAGCAAGGAAAAGGTACTACCAACAAACCGGTTAAAATAGGGAGGCATGCTTGATTGGCCTAGGAGCCAGGATCAATTGCTCCCATCTCCAGAAATAGGTTACATTGTTTCTTCTTGCGCCGTTTATCGGGTTGGGTAGGGTTAGGGTGGCATTCTCGTGACGGCGTACTGGATCACCCAGGGTGCTCTCTGTAAGAGCGGTACGAAGCGGGGATCGACGGGCGATCGGTACCAGAGTAATTAAATACCCCGCTATATGTGATGCAGGTGAGAAGCAATGTTCGCTCAGTCAGTTGAAAGTTTTGTTAGATCTAGGTACCTGATCTCGAAAAGTGGTTTAAGAATGTAAGCTGAGCAATAGAATAATGCGTTAGTACTGTCGCCGATATCTAGAAGTGCTATTATTTACTATCCTATCTTCAGTGCCAGCATTGAGGTGTAAAACAACTCGAAACCGGATTGATGTTATGATACGTACCGTACGGATGAGAAAAACGCTCCCTCGAATTATAAGTTGAACCGTACGATGATGGTCACGGCGGTGGCGTCACAAAACAGCATTTTAGGATCAAGGCTCTTATTTTCCTTTGCTTTCGAGGCGAAATCAGTCCTCCATTTAATCTAGATGTAGAGTTTCAATATACAAATTTAATACGTGGCGTTGAACAATTATAGAGCAAGTCTGAAGTAAGAATGTATTTGGGATTTAAAATTATTGTAGGCGACCGGGTGATAGAATACAAGACACGGTTTAGTTGGCATCTCGCTCAATATCATGTGCATAGCGCTGGTCTTGAGAGTAAAATTACTGAAGTACATCCGCCTAATTAAGGTCGATAACGAGCATCGTGATGGAAAACATTCAGTCGTGTCATAAAAAAGAAGTCGTAAAACTACGTGGCCGTCCCTCGCTTGAGCTTCTCGTGCCGCCGCTCACCTGAATACACAAGAGCAGGAAACAAACACACAAAAAACGCGACAGCATGCTCCTAATAGCGACCGGCCGATCAACACGCTCGCAGATCAGCTTTACCAAAGTCATCCAAACCCTCTCGCCCATTATGATCTGTCTTGGACTCTACAAACTCAGAACCCTCCGATAGGCTCCCACTCTCTATAACGACGAGGAAACAAGACCTCCACAGTCCGCTTATGTGTCCCCTCGGAGATGTCCAATTCGACGGGGCCCAAGAGAGTCCTTTCGTCTAATATTTCAGGCAGTAGAGTCCGGACTGGATGAAAGCTCTCTTCGCCATTAGCGTCAACCTCCTTGAGACGAAAGTTTGGCCGCTGAGCTAGAATGGTCAAGGCCCCGTCTGACTGCGGTGACAAGCGGCAGCATAAATTGGTCCTGAATGGGCCCGCGGGCATGTCGCTTTGAAGCTTATTGCTCAAGTAGAACAGTGTAGCCAACAGACGCCGCGCTATCACCCTCAAGTGGTCCATGCCATTCCGATATTCGTGCTGCATGTAGGGGTCGGGTGTGACGAGGCGTTTGCGCGGTTCTCGGAGGTACTTTTGGCTTTTCGTCCACATGTCGCCGGTCCTATCGACGTCGTCGATTGATGGCGGTTTCTCATCCTTCAGGCCGATGTCGACGCGATGACAGTTGCGGTCACGCTGCCCACGGATCGAGCTCTTGAAATCGACCCATTCCCGGTTGCAGTCGATCGTCGCTTGCACCATATCCAGTGCGATTTTGGCGACCTTGGAATATTTTTTGGGCAGGAGTTTTATGATATTTTCCAAGCTCTTATCCCTGATATCAACAATCTGCCCTTTGTTGTCAACCTGGATGCCGGTGCCCAGAGAGACAACGATATCTGGATGAGGACCTGACTTCCAAATCCGACCAGCTTCTTCGCATGCTAGCCTCACTGGGTTGTTTCGGACGATGGCACCGTCTACGTATGTCATGCGTGTGGGAGCGTGTCCATAAGGTTTGAAGAATGTCGGCGCAGCAGATGTCGCGCGAGCACTATATTGGTGGGCAACCCAACATCAGCAAGATCACTGCAGCGCATAGAAAAGCCACTTACGCTTGCCAAATTGTAAAGTCGTCCGCTTGGTGCTGTGCACGCTGTAGACAGTCGTCTATTCCATTGCAATAAGCTCATGTCGCCAGCAGACAGAACCAAAAGATACGATAACTCACAGATCTGTCTTCCATCACGCAGTTTAGGCACTGGGTTTCGAGTGTAATTTGCAATCAGGGTTGGTTGGTTTCGCCCTTCTATGCAGGTCACCACGGCCACTTTCACTGCGTCGCCCGAACTGTCACCTTCCGCCTGACCAAACAGATAACCGTCCCCAAAGGCACTCTGCAACGATGACGTGATTCCGTCCGTCTTATATTTGACGGGTAAGAATTTCCGCGAGATCTTGGAGAGAACAGGCACCCTCAACTGCCATTTCTTGGAAAACGCGGATTTGACAAGATCCTTGAAGGTCGACTCGGCATCGACCAAAGACCAGTTTTTCTCGAAGACACCGAGAGCAACGATACCCCCTAATAGTCCTCGGTCGTCAGTATCATTGGCGGCTTCGATTGGGAGATGAGATGCTCGAGTATACTAACCAGTACTTGTGCCGACCACCAAGTCGAAGAGGTCTTGTATGCGAATGCCGCAGCCAACTTCTCGCTCCAATTCGGACAAGATCGCCAACTCGGCAATGCCACGAATTCCACCCCTATAATTTAGTGCTGGTCAGGCATCTGAGATTTTTATTTTCTGGGAAACACAACTTACCCGTCAAGTGAAAGAATCCGAGCTCCAGCTGTTGGTGGCTTGACGCGAATTGTCCACGGAGTCGTAGTGAGTGAGCAGCCGATAGGACACGAGGTGATATGGATGAAAGAATCCCCGGTTTGATCTTGATTGTATCTGCGAATACAATCTTCACAGATGCAGTGCTGCTTTGGCCGGCACGGCAACATGTTTGTTGGCGTGCTGGAGAGGCACGCCAAGCAAGTCCTCTGGCCAGTTATGGAGGCAACACCGCAGGAAACCGCTGCTGACGCAAGCTGGTCCATGGCATCTCGCCGAGTATGAAGCTTAGTCACCTCTTTCCAAAGGCTTTCCGCAAACCCTTCGGGATCGTAAGAGCTTTTGAAGCCCCCGACAGCGAGAGTGTCTTCTGATTCCTCTAGTACCTGGACGAACTGGTGGCCCTTCTCATGGCTCGACCAGTAGTTCTTACATCTTCGTTGACCACGTGAGTCTTTCTCTTCACAACGCCAAAAGTGGGCGCGGAAGGCTTCCAGACCACGCCTTGCTTCATCGACAAGATCATTTCTCCGCTTCTGTGCCTCGTCTAGGGGAATATCAACTGTCAACGAAAAACCCCTACGTATATGCGTGGTTCTGCGGATGTCTTACCTGGCGAGTCGCGATTGTTGATCTGTGCGACGATACAAGCAGCAATATAAGGAGTCATTTGATTAACAAGCTGCACTTCGCCGCCGGTGGCCTCGCTCGTATGGAAATTCCGATCCTTTGCCACGCCTGACATGACGCAAAGCAGGTGCTCGCTAAACCGGCGGGGAAGACTCGAATCTCCTTTCGAAAGTTGATGAAAATCAATCGCACTATGATAGTCACGCCCAAGGTTTGCCAGCGACTGTGTTAGGTACGCGTTGAAGTTGGCAGTATCCAACTCCATGTTGAGAAATCGTTTCTTTGCCCTGATTAGGTCTGACATTGCGCAGATCTCCTGGTACAGATTCTTGATTTGATCTGAGGTTTTCTTGACTGTAGCCGGAGAGGCTGCGGTATACTGTGGGATGGATATAACGCGGAAGGAATCATAATAGCACAGCATGAGTTCTTCTGCTGTCCGTATCTCTTTGCCTCTGGATTTCCACTTCCGCTGGAGGTGAATAAATCGATTAGACTGCTGGAAATTGTTGAGAAGACGCCTGGTTGCTTGGTCGGTAGTGGCCAAGGAATCGTGCGAGCCGTCCGTCATCTTGTTGAGGACGATGATTAATCCCGGGCGAACACGCTGGTTCAAAGTCTTCTCATGACCCTCCTTAGCCCATTTGAACATATCCTGCAGAATATTATGGGATGATCTGATCTCGTCGTCAACTTCAATCAAAACAAATCGATCATACGAGGGTTTAATGATACCTTGAGTTGTTCGTGACGAAGCAAACCACGTCCGAAAAGGAATAAAGTAGGCGGGGATAAAGGTTCCTCACAACAATGCGCCTAGTTTCAGGGTCAACTACAGCGTTGCCTTTTTTAGTTATCTCGCTGACAAGAGTAAGATTGAATAACTGCCCCCATTCTAGATCTATTCGATCTGATACGGTACTGGCATGTTCCGTAAGTGCTTTTGAAATACTGGACTTTTTCAGATGGCCGTCCGACGACGACTGCGGCGCTTGTGTCTGTTGGGCTTGAGACAGCAGCTGACGAGCGACTGGATTGTCTGTGCCCGAGAAACCTTCACAATCTGACGGGAAAGTTAGGGTCCTGAGATGCTACTGATAATAACGTGCGTGAACTAAGGGGAGAGTTCGTACCAACGAAGAAACAGGGATGTTCTGTATGAATAGTATTAGGGTCAGCAAATATGTGTACATCGCTGCTCGTCGAGTCGAAATTGTTCGTATCGCTGCCCGGTACGGGAACACGGTTTGAGCGATGTGCAGTCGGTGCAAGCATCCGAATCATGGCCGCAATTAAGGTGCTCTTGCCTGATCCAGTGTCACCAATGATGGAGACGAGGCTCGGGTATTGTCTTGGCGGCCTGTTTATCACTTCGGCCATCAATGACTCAAGCCGAGGGAAGACATGGATCTGGGGGTGAGGACCATCTTGGCCATCTGGGATTCCAAGCCAGGTCGACCATATATCATCTAGATGCAGCGCTGTTTGATCTTTGCTTCGGATTCTCGAGTCCATGAGCCAGGAAGTGTATACGTATTGCTGGAAGTCGACTTCCTCACATGTAGATCCGTAACTGTTCTCGTCATCCACGCCAGGCTGATGGAAGGTTGCCGATGAGATACACTGGCGATGCGCGGGCATACGAGCAGCACCACAACCACCACAGAGAACGAAGTCAGCTGGCTCGCCCTTTTGGTTACAAACACGGCAGGATAGGGCAATCCTCATCTTCTTGACCTGCTCAAGGATACTACATGGAATGTTAGATATGTTTTGATTTCGACAAGGTGATCCTTACAAATCTGGGTCAGGTTGAGGCCACTGATCTGTCACGACGCTACTGGTTGGTGTGGTAATTCGTTGGATTATTGGTAGCTTGTCATCATCGTTTTTGATCGTGGACTCTACCATGACCTCCTCCAATGTTTCAACCCAGCCATCGTATTCACCAGAGTTCCGCACCGTGGAACCGTCATCTACTGTTATCAAATCAGTCTCCGTATCTGACATGGCGGGATCTGTCGTGCTTGACATATAAAAAAGCCGAATGTGAAAATTGTGGGCAAGGAGATAGATCAATGCTGGGTTGGTTTTCTTTTGGGAAACCTATCTTCGCAAGAGATGAGGGTGAATGCAATCCCCCTAACCACCATTAGTCTCACGCGAGATATGTAGCTATATATGTGAGCTGGAACAAGGAACGGACACCCATCAGATGGATGCCCCCTGGGTGTACCATCTAGGCCCAAATGATTACATCTGCTTGTCAGACGAGGCTTGGAGCTATTAAGGCAGGCTGCGTGAAAAAGTGCGCATTTCTGCAGCCAAAAGACGCAAGATGGTCCGATTACTTTGAAAGAGGAAATTGTCCGGGCCTTATCATCCAATTACTCTCCAGCCCCGAGAGCAGGATCCTAATGCCTACACGATGTAGCCTCTGACAATGGTACGAAGTCTACCGCCACGGTCCAAAGGATTGCTTTCTCTGTAGAAATAGGATGTGCTGTTTGACTAAATTTTCCGTGCATCGTAGGCCAATTGAATCAAATTAAGGTATTATTTGACTCTGGCGACGACTGAACGGCGGAAGGATAGTCGAATGTTTTAGCACGACTCGTAGGAGATTTGTGTGAACCCCTTTCTTTCTCGGCGATCAGTTACTTCAGGACGTTCGACGTGTAGGCTTCACACCAATTTTGGAATATCAGCCCCGGCCCCCAAACATAATGGTGGTCAGCGGCGATAAACATTAAGTTTGCTTTCCTGATATTAAATCCTCTATGGTCCTAGCACCGATAAGGGCCTCATATGCTACCTGGGATATTGTTTCAAATAGATAGGTAACGCGAGCATCCCTAAACGAAGTTTGCTGACTTGAACGGGAGGGCACTGCGTCTCGCATGCCGGGGGGAAATCTGATACCATCAGTCCGGTGGGTGCGGCACAGAAGAAACCACCATGCCAGTCCGGGAGATTGGTATAGTCGAAACCAGGAAGCCTCAAGTACCCCGCCGTGCGCCGCTACACAGCTGCTTAGGTAAACGAGCCAGATTCTCGCGTACAGGTAGATTTTCTTTGAGTGTCCCAATCTAAGTTATGCTACCGTATTGTACTTGATCAATGTGAGGAAGATTTATCTCGAGACGTGACTAATCCAAAAGTAATGATAGGGAAAACGGTAGTGGATTGTGATTGCGGCGATACCCATGGCTATCTATTATGATATCAAGAGTATCTACCGTCGGAGCATCTCGCGGGCGCGGGAACTTCGTCGAAGAACCAGATTCGTTAGCTCTTCTTTCTTAGCGAGTTGTAATGTTCGCCCAGGCCATACCCATGACGATAATACGCCAGCCAAATCGTCCTGTTCTCCTTCCCTTCTGCTCCGACGCCACCGCTCGGCTCTATTGTCTCTGTCCGTCCGTTCTGGACGACCTTAATCTCTATCTGATACGCGCTGGCCAGGGCAAGCAGCTCCAGCTGTCCGCCCCACTCGGCCGTGTCCCTAATCTTCGGGACGTAGCTCTCCAGCGGCTCCTCAAGGAACGGCGCGAAGTCGTCGGAGTGGCTCTCCATGTAGTCCGTGGCGACCCTGCGTACGGCCTTGTACGGGGGCGCCTTCCCGTCTATATCTATGCCTTTGTCTATAGGAGATATCGGGATCTTCCGTTGCGCAAGCTGGTCCGCGACAGCCGAGAACAAGCAGTGCCCGTCGGGCCGTATCTCGTGCTCGACGAGTCCGTGGGCGCTGAACGTGCGCTCTAGAGACGACTTCTCTATTCCCCGATGGTCTGTCATGTTCTGTGCTTCTTGCTCCGCCGCTTCCGCCGCCGCCTCTTGTTCCGCTGCCCGGCGCGCCATGCGTTCCTTTTGGCGGTTGCGCTTCTTGCCTCCTTGTCCTTGTCCTTGTGACTCTGCTTGCGATTGTGCGGTCGATTCGGAAGTGGGCGTAACGAAGGATATTGTCGTATCTTTTAACCGGTCCGTAATGCTGCCTGTGTCCGTCGTGCCATTTTCTGCCGTATTCTCTCCTACGCCATTGGGCTCTTCGCCATTGTCTTCCACCGCGTCTCCATTTAGGGCGGCGAGCTCCTGCTCCTGCCGCTCCTTGAGATCCCTCTCTAGTGCCGCGCACTCATCGTTTACGCCTTTCCGTGTCTTCTTCGTCGCGTTCTTTTTCTTACTGGTAATGCGCGACTGTAGGTCTCGCTGTTCCTTGCGATGACGGGCTTGGATTGCTTCTAGCGTGTCCATGCCAGTTAGGACTACCAATCTGATACCTAATGGGTGTTCGGAAATCTAAATGTTGTCTTTCTTGAGATCGAAAATGCTCGCTTAGAGCGCTTTGAAACCCGTGTCCTCGTGAGAAAAGCGTGGAATAACGTAACGAGAGCTCCAAAGAGTCCGGTTGTAAACACGATTAAATGTGCCAACTCGACGTGGGGTTATTACTTTGTACCGGGTGGGGCGGGTTGATCTATATTTGCCCCGCCGTCCCTATTTTCACATGTCACTAGCCTCGATTCTTACACAGCTAAAGACGTCGCAATTCTAGTCTAGAGCTTCCTTTCATCAAGTCCGTAAAGCAAAATAAAATTCGACATAGGTCACAAAGTAGATCTTGGATGGGCATATGTCAAAACAAATTCATCGTTCAGTTTAGCCTATTAATAGCATATAAAACAATCGGGAACCCACCCCAATCACAGTCGGATGAGTTCTCGAGGCAGCCTGTGATCATTATGCTGCAAATACAAGTTTTAAGAGTCGATATTCTTGCCGACACCTAGCCACGTTACGCTCTCTCCCATCTATCCAGTATAGAAAAGCAACAAACAGACAAACTTGTGACGCCAGGTCCCGTAGATGGTCGGTTTTTATACACAAATGGGGGTATAGAGTAAGACCGGCTTTCATTTGATAGAGCCTTTCACTCTACCGTCTTGCGAAGCAACACATGATGCCCGTCTTGCCTAGGAACCACAAGCATCCGATGAAGCGGACGAGTGAGAGAATGGCCGTGGCAATCAAGAGGAATTTGAAGTAGATGGCGGATCTCTGCGAGGGTTGTCCCTGGTGAAGATATTAGTAATCTGACATTCTAATAGTCGTCTGCGTTATAGTCAAAACTTACAGAAATACCGAAAGCGGAAAGGCTGTCACTTGTCACGCCGATGATGAGGGCAATGTTCGTGAATAGCCAAGTAATGACCAGAGATGTTCGGAAAGATTTGTACGAATCTTCCAGATCGGGCTTGTCGTCCTCGGGCATAGACTTAAATGGAGCCAGAGCACGCTTGACCGTCTGCTCGAACTGGCTGTCGATATCTTCCTGAGGTTTGTCGATCTCCTCGATAGCTGCTTCGCCTTTTTCGTCTTTCACCACTTGCGCAGCTGGTAAAGCCTCGGCCTTGTCTGAACCCTTGGTACCCCACGACACGTCGTGCCAGTTGTTGAACGCGTAGACATTCAGGATATTGATGTAAGTCGAAGCAAGAATCAGATACGCGGGGAATGAGTGGAACATGTGCCATGGATCCAGATAGAGGAAAGACGCAATGTAGTACAATCCAAAGGTGGCCAGCAATGCAACGATAATAATACCGACTTCCGAATTTGTCGTGAACAATGATTTAAGCGCGTCGCCTGCATCGCCTGTGAGCTTATCTGCCGAGGTTGTGAAGGCTGTAACGACAAGGTAGAGCGAGAGAATGATAATGTAGAACTGGATCAAACCGAAGAGTGCGAATGAGCTGATATACTGCCATTTGGTACCTTTGGGACGGTTACCGAGCGCGAGAATAAACTGGAGAATGACGAAGGCAATGTACAGATACTGGAGAATGGTGTTGACGATCGCTGAGGCCCTGTTCCCAAAGGGCCAGCCTTGTCTGTGTTGAGCCTCATCAGGTGAGCCAACCAAGTCCATAATAACCGTTGTGGTCAAGTAGTAAGATGCCAAGCTGAACCAGGTGAACAGAACGTTTGCGACGTTGTAGAGGAGCTGAAGATGCAAGAAGAACATGCGGAGGATGTTGTGACCGCTCTTGTACATCCGGCCAAAATGCATGAGAGAGTAAAGCGAGGCGGCAAAAGAACCGTTGAGCCATCTACGTCGTTGACTGATGAATTCCGGTGCACCCTCAGGAACGTCCGTCTCACCCTTAGCCGCCTTGATATATGTGAGATGCCATTTAGAACCAGCTTTAGCCACAAGCTCGAAGCAGAGAATTCGATCCTCAGCCAAAAACATGTTCTTCTTGAAAATGTTCATGCCTTCAATACCTTTCTTTCCTAGGATTTTAGAGAGCGTGTGATCACCGTGGAAATATTGCTCTAAAGGTCGACCCATAATCGCCCGAAAGCGGTAGGCTGAAAAGGCACCAGGAAGCACGGAAACGTAGCCGAAAGAGCTTTCCAGGGGTTTGTCAAGAATGTTGGAGATCTTGTACTCGAAGTTCTGCACAGCTACGAGCGGGTTCAGCAGCTTCTTGCCGCCTTTGCCCAACATGGCGTGAATTTCACCACAAGCACCACCGAGATCCTTGTCATTGTAAAAGCCCTCCCATAATGCAAGGAGCGACTTTGCTCCAGGCTTAGTGCCGGCGTCGAGAAGAATGCATACTTCAGGATTTAAGATGCGGCCAAAAGCGTTGAAGAGCCAACGGTGCGAGTTAATCTTCTTACTGTTTTTCTGCTTCAAGCAGAAGATCATCTGAACAGGGGGCAGTGTCTGAGGACTGTCATCTGTTGGTCGGATAAGTTGCTGGTTCGGTGTCACGGACAGCTGCGTGGTATACTCGAAAATGTGGGCAACTGTCTCCTTGCCGCTGACCTCTTTCTTGATAATGCCATCTTGGAAGACACCGATAGTTGCGAGAACATCGAGCGTATTCTTGTCTGCCTTCTCTATACCATCGAAGACGAAACACACGACAATCTTCTGCCAAGCAGGGCCACCCTTGTTCCAGAAAGTGGATTTCTTCAAGTTGACGATATCGCGGATGTTCTGCATGACACCATGTAGTGTTCGGGCAAATAGAACCTTATCCTCGTTGTAGTAAGTAATGGCAATCAAAAGCTCGGTATGTCTGTTATACATCCTAGGGCGAAGATCGTAACCATTTTTGAGGGTGAAATCGTTAGGATCGCATGTAGCAGCAGTATATCGCATATTAACAAACTCCCCGGTGCCACTCTCCGTATCGCGGTACTTCGGCTGGACCGCGTTCTTGATAGCGCTAGGGACAGGATAGTCGACGCTGAGGACAGACCCCTGAACGAGTTTAACCTTTCGCGTAGCATAGCGCCTGAGGCCGCCGGGAGCACCACCACCCGGCTGCTGACGCCGCAGCCAGCTCTCGTCCGAGTCTACGGTGGAGGCTGGTCGGGGTGTGCCAAAGCCAAAGCCGGTGTCTTCTAGCTGATGACCCCCGTACGCTCCCGCATATTCATTTCCATAGGGCTGTGGGGTTTGGGTCAGGGTAGGAGCGTTCGTCGTGTACGACTCCGTCAGACTGTACGCGGAGACAGGGCGTACGGGAGGTGTATGTGCGCCTAGCCGGTCTTGCTCGTAGTGGCCCGGTGTTTGACCAAGGAGATGTCGTTGCGACTCATCATCATCTTGGTCGGTCGGGGGTAGATGATACTGCCAAACACGCTGTCAGCTACGGAAGGTTTGGATGACAAGGCGCTGGGGCCCGGTGCAGTGGTTTAAGTTAAAGTTCTAGGCTTACCGTGCTGCCGGCAGGGAGGTCTTGGAGACGGTGTCCGTCATAGCCGTCATTATTCCCAGGGGGATTGTATGCCATGGTGGTGATAGGCTCAGCAGGCCCTTATTCGCAGCTTCCTAAGATGATCCTTGACCCAAGAAACGCGTAAACTAAACCAGTGTGTTATGGGAGATGCCTGTCTCGATGTTGGCTATTAGACAGAAGCGTTGGTCTAATCGTTTGGATGAGATCCGATCCAGGGGCGAAGGCTCCAAGATCTAGCGATTCCCCCACTGGCGAACAAAGAGCTGGGAGGTGAAAAGCGAGGGCACTAGTTGCAGGCGATGGGAACGGGCGGGCGCTGCAAAACAGTCGATAGCGGATGAAGAAAAGAATGAAAAGGTGATGGATGATATGATGTTGTTGACGGATCGCCCAGCGTGAAGGTGGTAGGTAAGGGAAAAACTCTTCGCGGTGTTAAATTGTTTCAGAACAAGAACAGGGAGAGCGTACATGGGACAGTGACGCCTCTAGGTAAACTCGTATTTTTTTCAGGCTGGGATCTGCATGAGCAAGCCTCCATTCATCACCTGAAAGTACCTGTGTACTTGGCACCGCATAACTGCTGGAGTAGCCACCAGAGACTTAAATGGGAACACTAGGCCAATCGGAACGGGGAAGATGGGGCTGCTTCCACGGATCCGTGTGGCTTAGCTTGGGCGAACAGCCTTGAAATCGGAGGTTTAGGCTACGTTACGCCTACGCGCAGCGCTGACGCGATACCTACCTAGCTACATAGCGTGTGAGTGAATACAGTGCTGTGCCTACCTACATACATAGGAGGCAGGTAGGCAACTCAACTGATGCATGTTCGCAGTCCGATACTCAAGGCAAAGTACTTTTATCTACCGTACTTTTAGAGACTTTGTTTAACCTTGAATCGCTGCATAGACAGGTGAATCTTAGTCGAACACATTCCACGCCAGCAAGCAATATGCTACCTACCTACATACATATGACATGCTGGCAGGTACCTAGGTACTCTTTCGGTAGGTAGTAGACGCTAACAGCGGGTATACCGATGTCTATTGCAACATTATGTACCGGTATATACAAGTATATGCTCGCAAGCTGCATGGGCGTAAAGCGCCTCGAATGCTACAGTCCTATTTGCAGACCACCTAGTCCAAATAAACACCTACCCCATACGTCACTCGTGAGGTGTTTTCTCAAGCCGGGTAGGTAGGTTTTCTTCACAAGACTATAGAAATGGACGGCTTTCTTTCTTACCGTCTAAGCTAGGAATCGCATGAGTCGAGTAAAGTTCAGAGAGTGGATCGTTTTTATTTTAATCAGGAGCTATGTACAGGATACCTGTCTCTTCAGCTAATAGTTCAACTCAGCCACAACTCTAGAGCTAAGTTGTACTATGGTACAGTGTAAGAGGTAAGACAGCCAAGCAGGTCCCCGGTTCCTAACGATACTGGAGAGACGCAATCATTCGTCAGCAGGCAAGCAGGTATCATGCTGCGCCTCCTAATTAAGTATTTACCACAGGGCATGCCTATATCAGGAGAGAATACCTACACGAGGTAGGCGATCAACTAGACAATATCTATCTGTTTTGCCGCCACACTAACTCTTGTAATGCCAAAAACGAGTCAAATACGGAGTAGCTCTTGAAATATCGAAGTGTTAAGCTTTACCACTACACTCTGCCTACCTAGGGTAGGTAAATATAACATGCGCGTTGTTAGGGGCGTCTAGCGTCCTGTTGGCGTTGTGCAGTTCGTATCTTCAGGGGTAAATGACCTCTTAAATCCTCTACTATCAAAATACACTGTAGGTACCTATAGTGGAATACTACTAGCTAGAATAATAACCACCTCAGTCCTGCTACATAAGTAGTGTGCACACGTCGCTATGAATTCCTACTGTGCTGAGTACAAAGCACACTGGACAACTTGCTGGCGCCGTTTATCTACATACCTACCTGTTGGTTTTATTAGAGGAGCGAAATTACTCCACCTCTTGTAGATGCAGGTCCTGTGAATGCATACAACACTTAACTGCATCAAAGTCCTTCATGTTCTACGCATGCAGAGACCTACTTAAGGTAGGTACCCCAGAGCTGATAATTAATCCAGGTGTTCTACTCGTTTACCGATATGTGAATAGCTTCGAATATTAGGGGTAAAAGGGCCATATCTCCTTACAAACTCCGACGGCCTTGTGGTTACAAGAACAAAGTAGGAAAACTACGGGAAAGGAAAACCTACTAGTTATGTAACTGCTGTAAGTCAGCTGGCAAAAAACGAGAATTGAAGTTGGTATAAAAATAGAAGGCTTGGCAGCCGGACAGTACAGCATACATCGCACTAGTTAATCTAAGGTTAGTGTAGTGTTCCCACAGTCCGACCCGGGGTAGGGGAAAAGGGGTCCCTCAGTTTTGACAGAAACAGGTTCGTAAGGCCAAAATTACATACATATTAATTCCCTTCATCCACCTCGGCACGCTGTAACACTTACTTCCTTATGTTAGGTAGGTAGGCACTGTAATATTCTCGTGTATACCTAAGTGTATAGCATTACAATATTTACAAATAAGACTTTAGAGCGAACTGTGAGACTGGAACTGTAGACGCAATTTTGGAAAATTATAGGGGAGCTATCATCTACCACACCTAAGGCATCCTAATCACAAGATACTTAATGTTTGATTTCTTCTACATGTAGTAGCACGCCACGCCACCAACACAAGGGCACTGCCCGTGACCTTAGGCTATCAGGCTCTACCTACATTGGCTAACGTGCATAATTTCTGTCTCACATCAGCACCACCAATCACGAGTGGTCTGGTTACGTGGTCCGATACAGCGAGATCCCGACTTTGCATTGGGTTCTATAGTGCTCCCCAAATCAAGGAAAGATTCTGTTAGCTCACAATGTATTACAGGCGGAAACGGCCTGTATAGCAAACTTCAACCTCCGCATCAAACGTTACTTCTCGCGGCAATATGCTTACAGCCTTCAGTTTTCAATCTCTGCCGCTTTTCGCGTCATTGGCTTCGATTGGAGAAGCCAGACCAATACCAGCCTTCCATGTTTTTGGCTGCACCGTGGCAACAATCATGGCACGACAATAGATATCTCATATAAAATGTTATGAGTACACTCGTTGTCAGCCAATCGCCCCAAGACATCCCAGGTCCTAACCTAACCTAGGGCATATGTATGCCAGGTACCGCTCTAACTTTATATTCCGGTCATTACATACAGCATTGACGGCTGAATGATATACTGCTCACCATATACCCAACTTTACCGATCTTAACATGTGGCAAATTGAGTATATACTAAACCCGTCCAGCAGACTTGCGAGAAGTGATGCTAAAATTGATACTAGTTGTCAACAACTTAAGAAGAATCTATTGTGCGTACCAGGACATCGATGATGTCTTATGCATGTCAAAGACTGATGCACGTGGCTACTAAAGAACCCTTTGAGATGCAGATTTCGTTTTTAAGTATTAAAACCACGTGTATAGTATGAGGTAGCGAAATCAAGCACGCCATCTCCACTCAGGCTGTCAACCTTGACCTTGAAAGAGGCGATCGAATCCCCATTGCGGAGGAGAAACCTATCTGGTTCTTAAAAGCGAACGACAATATACCAAGTAGGTGCCTTAAAGACAATGTTATGACTCGGAACAAGAGTATGGAACGATCCAAGTGTACTAAATCAATAACCACGTATGATTGGCCTGAATATAGAATACCGGTTCGGCTTGACATGCATGTAAAGTATGCAAGCAATCTGAACGGGCTTTCCCAATCTCGTGCGCCTTCTCAATGTCAAACTCGTAGATCTGGCCTAGTCCTTAGACCACTAGTCTGCTTACCAGAGGCTGAGTACATTGCACATGGACAACGCTATGTGCTAGCTGTACGACCGAATGTAAATGAGTCGGTTTGCCATGTGGTTGTGCCCGCTTGTAAGTATCTGGGGGAATATCGTGGGATCAAACTCGTACGCATATTGGTAGGAACTTCGACGGGCTAATCCGAGGCCTACCTATTCCTTGCCTTCAAAGTTAACCTCGTTTATGTTACGATCTGGTGATGCTTATCCTCGTACCCAATGATGTGCAGCTATACCCTACGAAGCATTAGTGCTGAGATTGGAGGCAAGTGTCCATGTAGGGTTTAGCAGCCCGCCCAGGCCCATTGGCAATAAGCAGACCAATCACAGGGCAGATCTTCCCGCTCAAAACAGGTGTTGTAGTGTACCTGCAGTTAGTGCCTTTCGGCATGTGGTCTAGCGGCTCTCTAGACAGATTACTGCTGTAGTCCTGCCGGCTTGCAGTTCGTCGAGATTAAAGTGGTACCCGCAATTTGTATTATTTCCAGCTCCCTGCTCCCTGCTCCCTGCCCTGGGAGTGCGCCCGTGGACCTGAATACAGGAGGAGCCCCGTCCCTGCCATCACGCCCTTTGTCTCCTCTTCCCCCTTCCACTTCTTTGGTCCTCGGTCGCCCTCTCACAAACCGCCGCATTGCACAATCAAAGACTCCCGCATTGCCTACTCCTCCGCCTCACCCCGACCCGACCTGACAGCGACGGTGTCAACGACGAGTCACTCTTCGTCGCCTTCGAACCTCCGCGGATACTGGATATTCCTCATGTCGCTCTAGATTGCACATCACCTGCAGTCGCTATACTTGTTCGTTTCGTTTCATTGAGCTAGCCTCATAGTCGCTCGTTTGATCAATTCAATTATTACGCTCCTTGATCCTCCACCCCAATTTTCTGCCTCGCTCCACGACAGCTGCACTCTTCGTTGGCTTCATTATTTCGCGCAAACATCTCTACCTCGCTAGAATTGAAGGTATCCATTTAGTTGGAACTGTGTCGTTGTAGATTCAAGGTATTTGCTCTCGGTCCTGTCAATCACAGCCGAGACAAGACCCGCCCCCCAGCAAAGCAACAAGATCTGCAGCGCCCACGCCCACCGCCAACGGTCAACATCGACTCCGTTCCCACTCCTCGTCCGATTGCCGATCCGCACCCGAGAACTCGCCTAGCTGTAAATACCATTCCCTATTTCAGCATCCGTTTGAACTCTACCTACCATCTCAAACATGGCAGGGATTCCCGGTTTTGTCGGCTTTGCCGTCGGTAAGTTACGCCGCTTCTACGCCGCAAGACGTCTTGACTAATCTCAACTATCAGACGAAGAATTGAGTTCCTCGCTAGTAAAGCGCCAAAAAGGATGCGTTCTATGTCCAGACGAGCCCCCGGACTGCCCAACCTGCGCTGACGACGAGAGTTGTATTACCATTTCCCAAACCTGCGACTCATGTCCGCAAACCCAGTGTCAGCTAGATCCTGCCAAAGTCTCAAAGGGCAACTCAGGACCAAACGCCGGAGCGATTGCCGGCGGTGTGATAGGAGGTCTAGTTCTAATTGCGGCCCTAACATACTTAGTGTGGAGGTTCTGCATCAAGAACAAGAGAGCAAGCTATGCCGAGCAATGGCAAAGAGAAGGAGAACGTACGAAGGAACGCGTAGAGAATGACTTTGCCTCGAGGCGATCACAGAGAGAGTCGACACACACAGTACATTCTATTGCCTCGACGGTCCTCACCCGCGCTTCCAACATCATCCAGATCGCCTACATTCCAGGCGTCACTAACAGAGCAACGCCAACTTCACCAACGCTATTGGTTCCCCCTGTTCCACCAATTCCCATCGCCCATGCAGAGAGTGCTACTTCATCACCCTACGAGGACCAGCACTTCTTCATGCCCGATCTTCGCGACTCGACATATTCCGGGATGTCTGGCTTTACGGACCGAACGTCCTACGCACATACATCGTATGCTCCTCGTTCCAGTGTGGCGTCTACAATCTACGGAAAGAATGTCGTCGTTTCACCAGTGCCGGCTCAGAAAGGCAACTTCCTCAAGCCATCGCTTGTTAGTGTGAAATCGCGTGCGGCGAGCACCAACAGTGATGAATCGGCGCCACCCGTTCCGTCGGTGAACTACGAGAAATATGACAGACCTCCTCCTTCCCCTGCATTTAGTATTGGCTCCGCGTTCTTTAAGAATGCTAGTACATCAACTGCTACCTCAGTACGACCGCAGGTCGTGCGGGTCGGTAGCGGGCCTAAGACTATCGATATCAAAGGATCCTCAAAAGCGTCGTCTACTTCAGCGACAACAACCATTGCGGAGCTTGAAAGTCCTGGACCGCTAATCCACCTAGAAAGTGAAACTTCTACTACTGGCAAAGAACGCGAATCAGCCGCGATAACTATCATCGAAGATGATACGCCAACCAGCGACCAGGGACCCTTCTCCGACCCCCCCTCGGCGAGGCGTGCTTCCAAGAGAAACAGCTCGCTTAGTGCTGTCATTGAAGAGTCGACAAGACGTGCCTCGCAAATCAATCCCCACCGGCATTATTCTGCGGCCGCCAGAAATAACAGTCCATTTGGTGATGAAAACGCAGTGCGCGAATAAAAGTATTCCTTACTGGGCATGGTATTTCTCGTATGAATATATCTTGATGAAATATGGGGCACGCGGGGAGCACAGGATCGGACCGGACTTATTTTTCTTTCCTTTTATTTTCCGATCTTGGTACTTATCTATTCGACCAATCTGCAATTGCTATATTGGGTTAACTTGTCCTCGGCCAAGGTAGAATTATTCGGTGTCTCTTTATATTCCCCCTTTGTTTTCTTTAGGTGGACTGTCGACAGAGTTTACCACACGGAGTCGCCCGGTTTTACGGACCTTGGTTAGCGAGGTCTTTTTCGTGATTGGATTTCGAGAGTAGCAAAACAAGGGCTTATTAGACTTATTCTCTCCGCCTCCGATCGGGTGGCGTCTTGGGTCACTTAGCCCAGCATTTCCCGTATGAGATGATCTTGTATGTACACACGTATTTCTAGGGGTGTGGTTTAGTACGCCTATTTCACCGATCGTGCCTACGAATTCTATAGCGAATATCAATTTGTACATACGATGCCCTTTCACCATGTCCGTATCAATACGCTCTATCCTCTACTGTCCATATACGTTTAGACGTGAAAGTATTCATGTCGGTCTGCGGCTGACGAGTGTTACCTGAGACGTGGATTCCCCAGATAGAACTCGCTCACCGGCTTAACGTAGCTGTATCAGCCCCACCCCCGTGTATTCGCAAGTGAATGATATCTGTAGTGTAGAATTGGGGGCCCATTTGAAACCGCAGCAATATTTATAAGTAGAAGTATGCGGTTGTTAAAGACCAATAGGAGGTGTGAATATTTCCTACATACCTAGCCGAGCTCAATGATACGACCAATGAGTGGCACTATGTATGAGGCCCCCTTCGTCATAAATAGATATTAAATCATAAACACAGCTCGCTTGACTTTTCGAAGACATTTAGATTTTCTATGAGGGGGAGGCGTAAACGGCGAGGCTCTCTTCCTTCCCAAACTAGGGCGCGCGGACGGATCGAGCTTTGAAACATTTCCCGACACACCCGGTTGATTGGGCGATGTTTCTAGTATGCTCCTTCGGGCACTAGCGAGCCGAGCGGCGTAGTTAAGTAGTTAGTCCAGTTCCGTGCTTCTAGTTCCGCCCTTTTTGAGGAGGATCTGGAGGATCTTGCGATTGAGATGGGATGAATCGCTAGGGAAGAAACCGACGGCTCCGTGGGCAAGTCATGAACAATGCACCTGGTAACTCCGAGGATGAGCAGAGCGGTGTGTGTGTAAGACGATTGATTGTAGAAGCATATTACTACTTGCAGAAGAGTCATACAAGAGTCACAGAAGTCACGGTTCACTCGCCGGGGCACTTTCGCATCCGCCGGTCAAATAATCTATGTAGAACAACTGAATTATTACTCATACGTAGTGATTCTGACAAGGCTGATCTAATCAGCTAGGAGCTTCGGCACCTTTAGAGCTACGCATCTGTTCCGTGTATGGCACCGCAGCCCTTCGGTACCTAACCTACAGTGGGCAATTACATATATATCCCACTAGGCTCGCCAATTGAGTTTAATGTGTTGATTGAGCGTACACGGAGTAACAATTCATGTCAAAATCATCTTGTCTTCGAAGCTGTCCAACAATATACCTAGTGACTGCATTCGTATTTGGCTTCAATTAACTACCTAAAGTAGAAGCTACCTATGTTGGCAACTTAATCAACGTAGGTACTCCGGTTGCTAACAGCACGTCAATGTGGGACTCAGAGAATAATTCAACCCTTAAAAGTTCGTCTGTAAGAATTACCAAAGAAGCGTGATTAGAAGAGCGTAGATGTCTGACGTACTCTTAATATTTTGGCGGTTTGGAAGAATGGAATAATTATGAGTCGATACGCAAGTACGGACGACAACGGCGCTCGAGCCACTCAGGTCTGAGTCATATCAGATAGAGATAAGAATCGGACGCTAACCCAGGCTAAGGTATTTACCAGCCCACCCTCCGATGTCTGCCCCTCACCCCACCAACGACTGCCAGATATTCATTTTCTAGACTAGGAGCGCCGAGTATAGAACCAGCGCCCAACCAGCCAACCAGCCAACCAACCAACCGGCCGAGGCAGTGAATTGCCAATTGCGACGACCTCCCAAAGCTTGCAGGACAAGTCACCATGTCTTCGAAGAAGCCCAAGTCCAAGCCTGCTGGGGGCGCTACCCTTGAGCTCGAACTCCGCCCCGCGCCTACTTTTCTCGAGCAGCGTCTGTCTCTCTTCGACAAGCTGTGGACCGAGCAGCAGCAGGTCATCGCCCAGAAACCGCGTCAGAGCATCAATATCACACTGCCCGATGGAAAGGTCCACGTCGGTACCTCCTGGGAGACCACGCCCTTGGAGATTGTACGCGGCATCAGCAAGAGCTTGGCCGAGCGAACAGTCGTAGCAAAGGTCAACGACGAACTCTGGGATCTCTCGAGGCCGCTGGAAGCCGACTCGACCCTCGCATTCCTCGACTTCACCACGGAAGAGGGAAAGAAAGTATTTTGGCACTCGAGCGCTCACAGTGACGTACCCAACTTACCTAGAGTGCCCTGTTCGGTGAACTAATACATCTCTGCAGTACTTGGAGAGGCTGCTGAACGGAGGTTTGGCGCACATCTGGCCGTTGGCCCGCCGACGACAAATGGTAAGACGACCTTGCGCAAGTGAGAGCTGGCGCCGTGAATACTAATTATGGCACCCCAGGTTTCTATTATGAAATGGCACTTCCCGAAGGCCGCGCCGTTAGCTCTTCCGAAGATGTCAATCCTTTGACTACCATCGCGACCTCCATTATCGGCGAGAAGCAGCCGTTCCAGAGACTGACAGTCACAAAGACGCAGCTCCTGGAGATGTTCCAGTCCAATAAATACAAGCAACATATCATCGGCGACAAGATTCCCGATGGCACTTCCACCACCGTCTATCGATGCGGCCCTCTAATCGATCTTTGTCGGGGCCCTCACGTCATCGATACGGGCAAGATCAAGGCCTTCGGAATTCTCAAGCTCTCGGCGTCATATTTCCTAGGCGACCCTACCAACGACTCGCTTCAACGTGTCTATGGTATATCGTTCCCCGACAAGAAGCAGCTCACTGAGCACCTCAAATTCCTTGAGGAGGCTGCTAAGAGAGACCATCGGAGAATCGGGAAAGACCAAGAGTTGTTCCTCTTCCACGAACTGTCCCCTGGTTCTGCCTTCTTCCTGCCCCATGGCACTATAATATACAATACTCTCCAAAGTTTCATACGGAAGGAGTATTGGAAACGTGGGTACCAGGAAGTGGTATCGCCAAATCTCTTCAACTCAGAACTTTGGAAAAAATCTGGTCACTGGGAGCGTAAGTCGTGAATAATTGTACGCATCGATAGGCGTCAACTTATTGTGTTACTAGATTACCACGAGGACATGTTTACTTTTGAAGTCGAGAAGGACATCTGGGCCATGAAGCCAATGAACTGTCCAGGTCATTGCCTCATATTCGGGTCTCGCGCTCGTGCTTACAAAGAGCTGCCAATCCGCATGGCTGAATTTGGCGGTACAGACAACCCCTTTCCTTCGACTTTAGATTTCTAGTGTGTTAAACGAGGACTGACTTACATGGTTCTTAGTACTTCACCGAAACGAGGCATCTGGCGCTTTAGGTGGATTGACACGTGTGCGACGTTTTGTGCAAGATGATTCGCATATTTTCTGCACAGAAGATCAGGTAGCTACTATACCCCACGGAATCGAATAGCCAGACAGGGTGACTAAACAGGGAACAGGTCGGTGAGGAGATGGCGCAGGTGTTCGATTTCCTTCGGAGTGTCTATGGCAAACTGGACTTCTCCTTCAAATTAAAGTTGTCGACACGTCCAGACAAATTCTTGGGCAGTGTAGAAACATGGGACAAGGCCGAGAAGACGCTATCGGATGCTCTGGATAAGTTCTGCCATAATGTGGTACCTTGGGAGTTGAACCCTGGCGATGGAGCGTTCTACGGTCCCAAAGTTGACATTACGATCACGGACGCACTTGGCCGTGACTTCCAGGTTTGACGCCCGTCTCTTGCTCGTGAAGAATCTGTACTAAAACATATTAGTGTGCGACCATCCAGCTGGACTTCCAACTGCCAGAGCGGTTTGATTTGTCATACCAGACTGCCGACGATGCATCCGCCCCTGCTTCTGCTGCCGAAGGTGGCCCTCGACAAGGTCACGTCCGCCCTGTGATCATTCACCGAGCTATCTACGGCAGCTTCGAACGCTTTATTGGAATTCTCACAGAACATTTTGCTGGTAAATGGCCTTTCTGGTTAAGTCCTCGTCAAGTCATGGTTATTCCTGTCATGACAGGCGCATACGACTATGTCAAGGAGATACAAACCCTCTTAAGAACGAATGAATTCCACGTCGACACCGATCTCAGCTCCAACACGCTAAATAAGAAGATCCGGTCTGCCCAACTACTCCAATATAACTTCATTCTCGGTGAGCAAACATATTCTAAACGTACTGGAACCTTTCAGACTGACAGATTTTCCCCTTAGTCCTCGGTGCAAAAGAGATGGAGGATCGAACGGTCACCATCAGGAGCAGAGACTCTGCAGAGAAAACGCAGAGTTCTGAGCAGATTGTCTTGCCGTTAAATGAGGCTATCGCCAAGTTCAAGGTTCTAAGAGAAACTCAGGGTCTACAGAACAAGCTTGACTAAGTCAACCTGTATCGGAAAGAAAACTGGATAAATGGCTCCTCTATACGCTTATGAGATATTCTACTCAAGGTCGATATAGTACAGGTGCTAGACTAGATACCATAAATCGCACAATACAAGTCATCAGAAGGATTTGATCGGCATATATGATATCATCTCTTCCCGCAAAGCCAACTTCCCCTGTTCTTCGAATTACTCGTCCTCAGTAATATCGAAAGTACGGCCTCATTTCCTTGGCCTCTAGCTCAGAGAGGATGTGCTTCACATATGAAATTACTAGGAAATCTACTGGATGAGCTTAAGTATCGGGATAATATATATGTATACGACCTAGCAAGCTGACTGTTGAAGCACTACTTCTTGCTTTACTAGGTGAGAAAGGGATATTATAACGTATCGCATATCGTCGGCTATGTAGGTTTACATGAACTTGTCGGGGTACTGGTATATAAGGGCGCAGACGGTCAGGTTCGTTCGACCTGATAACGTTCTATCTTTTGATAGTGTCGTGTTGGGAGCCGTATTTCTGTTTCGTGACAAAACTATACGCGCTGCATATAAAGATATAGAAATAGAAGACAGGGTGGAAATATGGAACAACAAAGTCAAGATACTTGACCTCGTAGCCCGACTATGAAGTCGGCCTTTTCGTCCAGATTATTCTCCCCTCCCACCGGCCTTGTTCACCGGCCGCCCTAGGAAGGAATAGGGAGTAATGATATTGGTCGTAGCTCTGTCTAACCCGCACCCTGATTTCCCGAGATTAAAGTCCGGGCATGGTATTGAGTTCTTGGCTGTCCCGCACGGATGGTCACGCTAGAGGGAACTAAGAGAGTGAAGTGCAGGATAGAATAGAAGCGCAGGCCTGGGCGGCGGTAAAGAGCTCGGGTTTCTAGCCGCCGTTTGGTTTTGTTTTTGTAACTTACGTAGTATGTCTTTTGTTACGGGTGTGGGGCGCGGTAGGGATACACGACAGTAGAGGTTTTTTTTTTTTTCTCTCGCGTCGCATTGGAAATCCGCATGCAGGATGTCAAAGGGAAGTACATAGATAATCTGGGCGAACAACAAAATGTATGTAACTCGGTGCTGCGCAAGTAAAGAGTAAGTAGGTAGTTACTGTAGTTAGGACACACAGATGCTGCATGGGGTAGATGGGAGGGGGAGGGGGAGGACATGCATGGTTCGCCGCGGCCCCGCGTCGTGACTGGCTCGGTTCTGGGGGGACGACGACCCCGCGTCGGCGTCTGAGGCTTATGTATGGCCTGGGTTCGCTGGCGCCGTGGCCGTCGTCGATGTAGGTCGACGTAATTCCCCCGACTTCTGCCCGGTGCGTCTGCGCGGGCTTGGGGCGTTGGGTGGGTGAGATGTCAGGAAGGATTGGTCGGTCGGTGCGGTCGAGAGCGAACGGCTGGGGTCGTTGGCTTTTGCTGACAGGTATGCGTAACTCTCGTTCTGTCTATATGTACTTGCTGTCACACCGGAGTGAGGTAATAACGACATGGCATATATATTACCAAGTAACCTGGATATCTTACATAACGCTCCCTTACTTGGGTTAGACCCTAGCTACGACTACATCTCTGCGGGATGGCGCCATGAAGCTTCGTTTACTGATATGATCTGTGATCTATCGCGGCGTAACACGATATAGCCGCCGCCAAGTCCAATAATGAAATATATATGTAGGTTAGGCAGCAGCAAGGACAGGAGGACGAGGGAGTTGAAAGGATGTCCGGCATGTAACGTGTCTTCTACATAAGGCTGTGCAATTACCTACCTACTACCTACTTAGGTTATGCATATTGGTATGTACAATCAATATGTACGTATGTATGTACTTACATACGTACGTACGTGCAGTGATAGGTAAAAGAAAGGAAGAAGCATGTGAGGCGGGCCGATGCAGCTCCTCCGCTCTGGGCAAAGGAAGAACCCTTGTCTGACTGCTGGCCTGTGTAACGCATTCTGCACACATCTCTTTCGGATATCTAGCCCGTCTCGGGCCCTCGCTTCGACCGCCCCCAAGCCAGATGGGACGAGAAGCAAGCAACCATAGAGGTAGACAGGGAAGTAGAAGAAGCTTATAAGAGAGACAAACAGAGATGGGGAGAGAGAGAGCATGCCAAGATTTGGTGGGAGAGTGTGAGTTTGTTTGCTCGGGTCAACAATCGAACCGCTGGGGATCGATAGTCTTGGGGTTCGCATGTTGGAGATAGGGAGGAAGAGGATAGCATAGCATAGGATTGGGTAGAGAGAGGGCGTATGTAGGTGATTGGGGCCCTTTTCTGTTGCTGTCTTACGGTTACTTTGTTACTTTATTGCTTGTTTATTTATTTCTTCTTTTCCCTACTGTCGGCGCTTCGCCTTTTGGTTTCCTCATGTAACCGAATGATACGCGCGGATTCCCTCCGACTTGACATGATTGGCGTACCAATCACACGTATACTACTCTACATATTATGCTTGTTGACTTTGTGTGATGTGGAAATCTGGCGGAGTCTGATCTGGTGTGTCGGGTCTGGGGATACCCAAGGGCGTCTGCGATTGGCAGGTTGATAGGGTCGTTTGCGTTCGTTGTATGCAGGTTTGTAGTAAACCCAATTGGCGTGGGGGTCGTATTCTTGTATTCTAGGGCTATGTAGTATATGGGTGGACAATATAGAAAAGTATAGAGAGGGAGACAGCAACGTTGAACGGAATACCTTAGATCCGGGTAGGACGATGGATAAGATTGTTTGTGTAAGGTTCATTAGTTGCCTATATAGGAAATCAACTTGGGGGCATATAAGAAATCATCAGCAAGCTTAGAAAGATTAGCTAACGAATGCGGGGTTACTTTATTTGATTCAGTGTTTGCATGAAAAGGCGCTCTCATTACACGGGCATGTGAGGAGCAAAAGGGGGGGCGGTAAGTAAATCTTGAGTCTTGTTGATGTTTCGTGTGCATCTTCATTGAAGCCTTAACTACTCAAGGAATAGTATCAGAATGTTTGGGCTATGGTAGCTGTATTATGAAGATTCTTGGTGTTTAGTTTTGATTGAAGGTTATAATATAAGTAATATCGATTGATCTCTCTAGGCGTTGGTTGACTGGAGTCCAAGTACCCGTATGCCCGGTAGCAGTACCGAGGTGGATTCTGCGGGGGGGGAGGGAGGTCTTACATGATTCAGGCATCCCGGTCTAGACCGAGTACCGGGATGAACCTTTAACTGCTTCGTATGATCGTACTAAGACAGCGGTGAATATTGAATGTATCCTGAGGCCTGAGGGTTGAATTATAGTGTATCTACATACGTATTACACTTAGTATGGCGCTGTTACTAGAGAAGCTCCAGGATGTCAAAGCGTTAACATTCGACGTCTTTGGGACGGTCGTGGACTGGCGTTCGACGGTACGTCACGAACTCATCCAGAGAGCTCGAGACAAGGTCGTATCGCCAGCCTTTGGTGAACTACCTGAAACGCTGCGATACCGATTCCAGGGGATCTCGGACGAGGGCTGGGGAACTTTTGCGCAAGAATGGAGGGCGTCGTACGGAGAATTTACTCAGAGCTTTGTTCCCGGGGAAACGGAGTGGAAGGACATTGACACGCATCATTACGACAGTCTCAGGGAATTACTAAAGAGGTGGGATGTCCCTGGCGTGTACACGGACGAGGAAATACGCTCGATGAGCCTTGTTTGGCACTACCTGCGACCGTGGGACGACTCGGCGCTGGGCATCCAGAGGCTTGGGACAAAATACGTCACCGCCACGCTGTCGAATGGGAACCGGTCCCTGTTGGAGGACCTCGACGCGCACGGCTCGCTCGGGTTTAAGCGTATCATATCGAGTGCAGACTTTGGTGCCTACAAGGTAAGGCTGGCTTGCTGTGACAGATATGCACGCACGACGCACGCCCACCTACATAGAACAAGCCCAGCCCGCTTATGCGAGTTCGGTACACCTCCTGGGGACACAGCATCCCGGAATAGCCATTCTTGCGACCACCACCACCACCACCTTGATGATGCCTAAGGAGCAGACATGGCTGACTTACCTGCGGCGGGTAGCCGCATCCGAGCACCTATCTGGGTGCGGTTGAGGCCCTCGACTGCCGGCCCAATGAGGTCGCGATGGTGGCCGCGCACCTTTCAGACCTCCGCGGCGCACGGGCGAATGGCCTGCGGACGATCTATGTTGAGCGAGATCGCGAGGAGGCATGGCCGCAGTAAGTGAAACTGGATACATCTCTGATAGGCCCTTTAGTCTCACCGCTCGAGCATGCTTTGGCTTGGCCGAGATGTCGTCGCGGAAGAAGCCCGGCGTAGTTCAACCGCCTTTCTAATAGAACAACGCCTGCAGCAACGATGATCGCTGGAAAGATGCGCGGGAAT
This sequence comes from Nemania abortiva, assembly GCA_022578505.1. NCBI lineage: Eukaryota > Fungi > Ascomycota > Sordariomycetes > Xylariales > Xylariaceae > Nemania > Nemania abortiva. Next base: position 80,148 of record MU392674.1, read on the forward strand.
GGGTTGACTTGGTATGTTGATTTTCGTGGTTTCGGTTTTCGGTATCTCGGATCCCCTCGCTCTCGGTCATCTAGAGCGATTGCGACCCCTGGTATCTTCCCTCATGCTCCCGGGCTATTTCCCTCCCTTTGTCCGTGGCCTCTTTCGTGATTCTATGACAGAGAACTAATAGTCATTTCCGTAAGTGGATTTCCCAAGAAGAGGAGGGATTCATCGAGTTGGCGCGACGACTGGGTATATCCTAGAGACGGGATATGAACTCTCCAGGGGTATCACTACTGCCGGCTATGTACGACGTAGTATATTTTTTCTGCCTTCTAGGTAGATTTTATATTTGCCTTCCCGGATTTGTGTTAGATGGACTAGAGTTCAGAATAGGCACGCACGGTTGCACGACTCAATTCCAGGGTCGTATTCTTCGCCAGACACAGCCTTGTATCTGACATTATAGGTACCTTCTGAATATTCGTTACGTAGCATTGAGGCGGCGGTAGGGCGATTACAATGCCGTGATGTTCGTGGATCCACGGGTGCCCAAATAGATCCGGGCCGATGCCGTATCGTCGTATTGGCGGCGAATGTAGTGTGAGGACCCTAAGTTCGGCCCATTGGTATAGATGTTTGTTGCTTGGCTGAATGCACGAGTAAATTTGTTCTTCCAAGAGCGCTCGGCGGTAGATAAAGGCATGAATGCTATTCCAAAGAGATAGGTACCGGCCACCTCCTTTTTAACCAGTAGGTAGTGAGAAGATGCGCGCGTGTTCGTTTATCTACGTGTGCTCCTTGACACCTAGCTCTGAACTCAGCTCGCGATGAGGCTCTAGTCGGTGCCTAATGCATCATCAATAGTCCACTCAGGTCCCTGCAGCATTTACTTGTGACGGTCACATTGGCCGCGTCTTACTACCGTAGTAGTATGTCTAGCAACGAGCGCTAAAACAAGCATATTCTCGGTGGTCCTGAGAAAATGGGGAAAGGCGTGACTAAGTAGTAGTCGCTGAGGCCATCCAATGTACATACAGGACTGTACCGTCACATAGACACCTTGCTGCCATCTAGATGGCGATTGGCTTCGGTGAAGCTACGCGCCCCCACCGTCCACCATCCATCATACACTATCTATTGTACGCGATAGATATCGCACAGCAGATATTAAGCGCCGCCGTTGCAGCAGCAGCAGCATGTACAAACCACTGCATTCCCGCATCGTCCAACAGTGCCACACGAGCGAGGGGTCCGTATCCGCTTGCGTACTATCCCACTACTTATCCCACTACCTAGGCCTTCACGAGGGGCACATATGTCAGAGTTTGCTGCCGAGTCAGCCGCACACCACAGGCGAGAACCGGGAAGAGCTACGACGGCCGTGAGCAGGCATAACTAATAAGCTGGCAATCCGAAGTTGGAATGGGGGTCGCATGCGCGGTTAGGCTTGTTCTAGACTCAACGGTGCGGTTTGTTTAACGTATGTTATCCTTCAGCTCACGTTTCCGAGTTGAGACCTCGGTAGGGAGAGGATTGACCTTGCTTCCAGAGCAAGGTGAGACCCTGCTCAAACCCCAGGTCGTACATGGGGGGAGGCAGATAAAGATCGATCTGATTAGCGATTATATGAGAAATTCTTGTCTTTCTATTATAATAGGAAGGAGGGGTAGGTTATAATTGAGTAAGGGTTGATCATGGTATATTCGCCTGAGACTGGGCAATTGGAAAAGGGAAGAATCGCATATAGCCTGAAGAAGTACCGTCGATCTTAAAACCGAGGCCCTTCAAAACAGTAGCACTCCAGTGTGCATCTGAACACGCAGCCAGCCCTACACTGCACATGTCTTTGAAAACGAAAAAGAAACCGCAATATCGTATCTCGAACTAGACTCCATCTATCTAGTGCTGAGGGCATCTCGGTGGTGCCGGTCGTCGGTGAGTGAATGAACACTAGATAGGCGTCCTGGCTTATGAGAGAGGTAGCATCCCACGACGAAAATGATCTACGTGTGCGTGTGTACCCGCCCCCATTTACAGCGGATACAGCAGAGTTTATAGCGTGTCTTGGTGATGACTTGACAGCCGAAAAAGGCAGGGGTCGAGGGTGGGAGGGAAAATAAATAAATATGATAAAATAAAATAAAATAAAATAAAATAAAATACCTAAAGCGAATGAAAAGAAAGGTAATGCAGCGCGGATTATCTATAGGTACGAGGCCATTAACATGATTACTGTACAGAATGCGAGGGGGGAAAATGTCAGCATAAACTTGAAGGATCAACTACCTACTAGATACTGCCTACTGCACTACTACGACAGCTATGCAGCCATTTACTTACTTGGGCGGGCGTGTTACGGAGCGTGTTACCCGTCGAGAGCCAAACTCACTACCTACCTCAAGATACCTATCTAAGTTAACTGCTATAGGCAGTATAGGCATCTCAAGTTATTAATTAAGGTGCCCCCAATAGACTGCGTGGCTGTTAGCCCGAGCGGTACTCAGTCTACCGTTACCCACAGATACCCGAGTATTAGCGCTTATACACCATCACGAAGATAGGTAGTTGAGGTCAATGTAGAGTATGAGCAGCTTGTAGACCGCAGAGATATGAAAATTTGCTTCGGCTTGTTTGGCAGCGCACGCTAGACAATAACTATGCTGCGCTGTGTGAGTATTTACATAGTAGCGATCCCTGTACTGGCGCCTGATTAGGTAATATGGATTTGTTACTTAAGATAGAGTGCGTAGGGACGTAGCGTGATCGGCCGTGTTACCAAGCCTAGTAACACGTTCTTCCCAGCTTTTAAGCCCTGCCTTATTGTCGCAACTCGGGTAAGCTAACTTGGTTATAAGCAATGTATAGAACAATACGGACGCAAGGAATTATGAAAAGGGATCCAACGGCCGGGACGTTACGGGGCACCATATCTCTCGACGCTCGACGCTTGATCATTGTTATACGAGCAGACAACTTACGTGTGCGCTAGTTGGGCTCATCATAGTAAGTTAGGTCGGGTCACAAAACTCTCTCCTGTCGTTCTTCAGGAACCAACAATCATTTCATCTCGCCTTACTGCTGGAGCCATCTCGTACTGTGTGAATAGCCAAGGCAATGTGCACACTTGCTTATTATTTGTATGGGATAGCTACACAAGGTATGGCTCTCATCTCTTGCCAAGGAACACTGTGAAAGCCTTGGCACACTTCTGCCACCTCGTGAACTTGTTACTTGCTTCATGCTGCCGCGTAACTTGGATACCTGTAAGTTTTCATTATACGTACCTAACCCGGGGGTTTTCTTTCAACCGGTCGAGCGAGTGAGTTGTCACTACTAATCACATTGTTCGTGCTGACATAGTATTATCTACGGTATTACCGTACCTAGTATGCACACAGGTAGGCATTCCGCCTTTTGCCCAGTTCCCGGATATTGGGTAAGGCGTTGTCATCATTAGCCTGACGTTTTGTTCTGCATATTATGTACAGTAGTTGGTAGGTAGGTAGTCGGTATACAAACATCAGAATCCCCTCGCCTAGGACCAACCCCTATACAAGCCATGTACACACATACAACACTCCACGAAACACAGGACAGGACAGGACAGGACAGGACAGAGCGAAGAATTTTTCTTCCCTAATCCTTCGGCTCCTCCACCTCCGCCTTGCCATTATCCTAGTTCCTCCCACCCCATGACAGTTCGGCCAAGCTGTGGTGTGTACGTGTTGTTGTCCATTCCTACCTAGCAAATACTACCGTATCCCAGCTTGGTGTACCCGTTCCTCCCCGTCCTAGCTTTAGTTCTATCTGGTCCTAGTCGTAATCGTGGGTCGGCCAGTCCCAGCTGCTTGTCCCGACTCTGAACGAACCCACTAGATCGTTGTAGTAGCCTCGAGAGCGACTTCGCTCATCCTACTCATCATGTTATAGTGCTGCTCGCAGGGTGTGACGGGTCGTCTGCTGTCTCTAACCATGCGCAGATACATGGCGGTATCGCACATTGTCTACCTACCTATAGATTTCGCATTGAGAATAAAGCTGTCAACAATAATAGCGGCGTATTTCCATGCTAGCGACAGTAATTCTACGGCAACGAATACCTACTACAGGTTAGACAAGCAATCACGATTTGGCGTCAGCTCCCCCTAAGCCATATTGAATTGGCTAGCAGGCTCTCCGACGCCATTTAGCTTCGTAGCTGTATAATACCTTCGCATTCTTCGTGCTAGGTAGGTCTCCCGCCAGAAGTGAGTGCGGACTGTATGATAGCTGTCTTTCTGTGACCTCTACGTCAGCTAGGTAGGTAATAGCACATTCTATGCTGTATGTGCCTATCTGTTTATCTACCTAATCCAGTGACTGGCCATACCTACCTACTTTTATCAGATGTACTTATATGTAGGTAGGTATGGTGCCAACAAGTGCCAACGCTAAACTGGCTAGGTAGTAGTAATAATACCTTGTACTGCAGTAATCAGCGCGAGGTGCAGTAGTGGGCGAGATTTACGTACCTATCTGTTCGCAAAGGACCAGAGAAGACCTCAGACAGGCTACGGGATTTGATTGTGGATTAATAGTTCTCCAACTTTGGGTGGAAACTGTAAAGCTACCTAGACCTACCTACCTATGTACACTATTGTACCTATCACTCCCCCTCCCCTGCCTCCTTACCTACGACCTGCATACTACTCAGTACATAGCAGCTATCTACATACCTAGGGTACCTACGTCTAACTTACCTAAACTCCCCTACCTAAATTTCCCTACCTCTACGTAAACTTCCCTAAAGTAGTACCTACCTACTTCCCTACCTGGCGAACATCTACATATGCGTACAGTACCGATCTACTAGGTATACCTAGTTAACACCAGCTTGCAGAATCGCTGGACACTCGACTGAGGCAAGGGAAGAAAAAAAAAAGCTCAGACCTTTCGCTCGCAAAGACCCGACCCGCCCCAGAAACGCATTCTCCACAGTCCACAAAACAACCTTGGACCTGAAGCCTTGACCCTCCTCTTCTCCTCCTCATTTCACCACTCAACCACTCAATTGCCTTCGCTCTCTCTCCAACACCTACGCCGTGTCCCGAGACACTCGCTATAGCTGCTGTTGCTACATTACATACTGCTGCCACTGCCGTTGTTGTTATACCATTGCCGTCTTGCGTTGTTGTTGTTGTTGTTGCTGCTGCCAACTGCTACTACTGCTGCCGCTGCTACTATTATTATTTATTACTATTTTCTACAACACCCCGGCGCCCTAACGCTCTGCTTATTAAATCGAACCGGAGAGACTGAAAAAACGGCTTACATCATTCTTCCATCCTATTGCCTAGCCTTTGCGAAACTTGCAACTCCTATAACTCACCACCTCGTCTTCGTCCATCCTACCATATTGCATTCCCCTACATATAGCTATTATTTTAATACTTGACTGCTCTGCATATACTTGCCGGTCGTTCGGTTCCCCGCCGACTACTTTCCTAATTCACGATGACGCCGCGAATGGTGCTATATAGGCTGGTGGTGCTCGGCGATGGTGGTGTGGGCAAGACCGCCCTAACAATTCAATTATGTTTACAACACTTTGTTGAAACTGTACGTCTATATCCCCCCCTTGGAAAGTGCTGGCAACCGTCGCCGTGGCGCTCCCACCGCGAACTTGTCTCAACAGGATAGTAGCGGGGCGCTAACAACGAATACCAGTATGACCCAACGATTGAAGATTCCTACCGTAAGCAGGTCGTGATAGACGGTTCAGCATGCATGCTTGAGGTATTGGACACAGCTGGCCAAGAAGAATATACTGCCTTGAGAGACCAGTGGATTCGCGATGGCGAAGGGTTTGTCCTGGTTTACAGCATCTCCTCCAGATCGTCGTTTACCAGAATCAAGCGGTTCCACCACCAGATTCAGCGGGTAAAGGAATCATGCCAGTCCTCGCCGACGTACGCCGGCTCACCAATAGCTCCCGCCGTCCCTGCGAGCTCCGTGCCCATCATGCTCGTCGGTAACAAGAGCGATCGCGTAACAGAAAGAGAAGTGTCCACACAAGAGGGCCACGCCTTAGCGAGGGAGTTGGGCTGCGAATTTGTGGAAGCATCGGCAAAGAACTGTATCAATGTCGAAAAGGCTTTTTATGACGTCGTTAGGATATTGCGCAGGCAGCGAGAGGCAGCATCACGGCCGCAGGCGCAACGCACTCGCCCTCCCAACGGGGAGACATTTCCGTCACAACGTGACGATGGGCGATATAGGAGAACGAAGACGGGCCGAGGAGGCGGAAGCAAATGCGTCATTTTATAAAATGCCCAGCATGATTGGGCGATGACATTGCGAGCTCGCGCACAACCGAAATGATACCACGACAGCAATCCATTTACGTTTGATTCATGCGTACCGCCGTTGAACCCGTCGACCGACTGCGAGGGCTTCGGCGGTGCATACCTCTTCAAGACCAGCTGCATGTTATGAAAGAAGAGTATGCCGTGTCCATACACTCTATTCCGTCTCATCTCTGTATTGCTTGCTTTTTGGGCATCAACAACCCAGCTTACCTAGCTTACCATCTGGCGAACGGCGTACGAACGAAAAATAAAAAAGCGGCATCCTCGGGCGCAAGATGACTTGGATTTTTCTTACACCAAGAAGACACACTTTTGTGAAGAGATGGGTCGGGCAGCCGGCGGTGTTCTGGAGTCTCGGAGGGGGCTGCCATTTTACGCCATTCAAGAGTTTCCAATTCTTAAAGTCATCTTCTGCACAACTTCTCTATTGCGATGTCCATATTTATTTGCCCACGCATGAATATTGAATATTCCCTTGGTCGGAAAAAGGATGGTAGTGTCACAGGGGCAGCTCCCCGGAACCTTTGATATACTGCATCTCGAGCTATAGTCAAATCTACTCGGGTCTGATTAGAGACGCTATATTTACTCGTCAATGAAATCGTCTTTTAACCTTCAACCCTCCCGCATCTGCTATACTCTGGCATCCGCAGATGTCAAGATAACGTGATACATATATAGCCTTATGTTGCTAGCGAGGCTAGACTACGAACTGTACTCCCCGTTCTATGCAGGGCGTTACTCCATAGTGAGGCAGTGCAGAAGCTGTTTAAGTCAACAAGGTATCAGAGTTGGGGGTGTGGAGTCTCCTATTATGTAGCAACAAGCCCCATATATATCTAGCTGGCTAGCTAGTGTTCTGTACTTAGACTGTAGCTAGGCGCATTTTTTGCCTCTTTCGGCTAATTACTCTCACGATTCCTCTAAGGTTGTAGCGGGCATCCCAGCTAACGAACTCGTTGCCTGCCGGATGATGATGGTGAGGATTTCTTTACACGTAGGTACCTAAGCACGCAGAGCAGCTCTGTAGTTGTATATGCCCAAACTATAACGCCATAATCCGTAGACTAGCTGCTACTTAGCGACTAGTTAGTTGGCCCGTGTGCGCTACTAATCTATCAATCCGGCTTATTGAAGCGATGCACGTGTTTTCAACAGAATCAAAATACCCTGTGACGGCTACTTTGTGCTCTGCATGGCGAACTAAATGCGTCCTCTAGAAGACGGTCGTTGTTGGCCGTCTCCACGGGCCCCTAAAGGTTCCTAGACTTCCTTATACGGCATGTGAACGTTACCTGTCTTGTTTTCGATCTTATTCTGGCCCCCAACTTCCCAACTCGAGATAGGTGCAAGCAGGTTACAAGTAACAACGGGTTGCAGCTGACCGAGAGGAAATCAATAAAGGGGGAGGCATAAATAAACTCTCAAGAAAAAAGGGGGGACCAGTAAGAAAAAAACCAACTGTAAGAATTACGAAAGGGCGAAAGATCCATAATCTGATGCTGTCACTTTTTTGTCTTTCTTCGCTCATGCATGGTACTTGTATGGGACTGCACACACTCTGTCTAGCCCCGGTTCGCAAAGCGGTACAGCCAAGCAATTCACAGAAGGAGGAAAAATAGAGGTCCAATGTAAGACATTACTAACAGTTCCCGTACTTGATTCCGCCGGCTCCTCTGTTTTCCGTACCTGTAAGTACAGTACCTATCTACTGTAAGTCTCCTCCCCCGCCTCAACCTGTACTCATCCTCGCTCTATCACCACCTCACTTCCCGACTTGGACCTGAAACACTGACCCTGCCAGGTTTATTTTTTGCCATTACCTATTTTGCCTTGCGTGAGGCTTACCTAGTACAGCTCGGCATAATGCAACGCGAGAGCTATAGTTATCTTGCCTTGATTCCTCCACCAAAGCTTTCTCTCCTCAAGAAGCATGACCGATAGCACTAAATCCAGCGCTTCTATCAGTAGCTGACTTAGACCACCCGTGCAATTTTCCTGCTCCCACATAGCTTAGGAGCTTCTTTTTATATCAGCTAATTTTAGTATAGAAAGTGATAGGGTGGGGTAGAAGGTGAAACAATGATTTGTCTATTTTACCTACTTTGGAGCAAACAAAGAATGGGGAAGACGAATGAGAAATCATTAATAGAGATTGCTATCTGAAATAGGTAGCTGGACTACCTACATTGTCGTACATAGCCTATGTCTACATATTTCGATTAGTATATAAACTCCGGCGCCGAGGTGAGCCTCTCCCTATTGGCCCTTATACTATCAAAATCTCTTGGTAATCGACTGTCAAGAAATTCAGAACTCGCTAGGGCACACAGAAAGTTTGGGTCGTCGATGGTGGATCGCCTGCCTGTAGGTACATCATAACAGGATACCTAGCGTACCTACGCTAAGATACGCCACCCCGACTTTTTGACTTTTGTCTTAGATCCTGCATAGACACCTGGAGTGCTGTGCACCCCGTGCATAAACACGACATTGACATCATCGTAATATAGTGGAATACCACCCGAGGTACATAAGATCTTATCTCAGCTCATCTCATCTGACCCAACCCCCAAGGCTCGACGATCCCGCCTCTTTACTGCCTCCTACGCGCCTCTCGGCGCCGTGATTATTCAATGATTTGACTTGATTTGACTTTGCTGGTGAACCAGACTTTAGAGCCCTTTGCTAGTGGCCGGCAAGAGATCCCGCTTCGGCCTACCTAGCTAGGCAATCTAGTCTAAGACATCTCGATGCTAGGTAGTATACTGATAGCTAGCGGCCAATGTAAGTAGCTATATTCCTCCGCCAACAACCACAACCCCCCTCTCCAAATGAAAGAAAAAAAAATTTAAGTCTTCCTAACCTATTCGCGAAAAAGTACACTATGTCCGGTTCTTCCTCACCACGTACCCACCGGAATTCGGAATGGCTGACCCGGAGCTTGGAACGTGGTCCACGGGGCCACTTGGACTTGCGAAGCTAAGTTGGCGTCATGCGGCGCAAACGAAACCGCTTTTCGTGTAGCGTGTATGCAGTATCCCATGTCTCGCCCCGGCGCCGGTCTCCGACTGGGAAGTGCTAGACTGGGTTGTCATTCTAGCAGCCATACCTGTCACCACCTAGGCAGACAGACAGTCGGATATCGAGTAAAACAAGGGACATCTCCCGTTATCTGGGATAGGCAAGTGGTGTGAATCCGGTACGCTAGATCAACTGGCAGGGTCCGAAAGAGGAACACTTTCGCGACTAATTCATGCTAGGCGCAGGAGAATCATTATGAGCGTTAACTTTCTATATACGGGCTACGATGCATCATTATCTGCCGAAGTCGTAGTACCCCATCTCGGCCCGGATGTTATACCTAGGTCAGATTCTATTATCATATACTAGATGTGGTAAATTTGCCATCATCTTGAAGCTCTCGACGTCGTGAACCAGGACGTATCATCAGATCATCCGGCCTCCAAGCAGTATACCTCTTATTCGGGAAACCCCGTCAACAATCCAAACTCGATGGAGGGGCCTGTTGATTGTTTTCCTTTACCACCAACAATGACAATACCCTTCGTCTTTGGATAGGTTCAAGGTCAACGAGTGACCCCCACAACGGTTTGACCGAAAGAGTTAAGGTACCACGAACCCGGACCTCTCCCCTAGTCATCCCCTAGTATGGAGCCCAAGGTCACCTAGGCGAAAATGGAAGGTGAGGATCTTTTGGTGCTTAAGCTCTATCTCTATCATATGCCAAAACGAAACCTCCACGAAAGTACATACCACCTACCCTAACCGATAATACATCTACTATAGCCCCCAACGACGCCAAAAAAAAGATCGTGAAACAACTTCCAACGGCGGGGTCCGACGTGACCCGCCAAGCCTAGTAAATAACCTTATTCGTGCCTCACCACCCTGAACACTGCTCATCTTGGCGCCGATGTGGCAAAAACGAGATAGCTAAGTATCATGACAGCATCTACGCATAGGATTTCAGCAAAGGTTGTCAGTACATAGTCACATTGGTCTTCGAAACAATTAGTTATATATAAAGCCACTTCGCAATGTAATCAGTCTCAGATTTTCCTCTATAACAGAGGAAGTACTTAAGCTCTCCATCAAGTATCATCTAGGTAGGTAGTCTAGACCATGACGGCCCCTATGGCACGGCAAGTCTAGATTCAATTCCAAGGAAGTCGGCCTCCATCCCATCAAATTATCGTGAGTTTACACCCCACGGGCTGCGGACCCACGGCACCTTCGCGAAAGCTACCCTTTGGCCAGAACCCCGCAAAGCACTTGTCATACCAGGACCACGGCCACGGGGATCCGCGAAGCATTAGAAGTGTGCAGTATGCCATGCCATCCAGTGTAGTATTAAGTTATACGGGATTCCGCGGATATTGTTCTAATTCATTCCCTCTCTCTTCCTCTCCTTCTCCTTCGCAGACGTCTCTGCGCACTAACTATTACCCGGGTAGGCAACTCATCGCACGGACAACCTACCGTTCCCAACTGCCGAATACATATATACATTGCGATCTATAATGTGGACAATTAGACGAACCCAGCATTTACGGCCAAGCATATGTGCTTCTGCCTCGGTTCGGCTATAAGACGATGCTAGTAACATCGATCCTTCGAGCGGTATTATACATACGCTTTCGTTTTTTTCCCCCCATTCCAGATCGGTGACCCTGCCCGGACAGATGTCGCCGAGCTCGCCGCCGTTCGAATGGGAAACTGACGCACGTCGGTGAGGCCGGGCCTCTCCAGGGCTAATGCAAAATTGCCGTGCCATCGAACCAGCATTGCGACACGGGCACGTGGAGTTGAGCTGCCTAACATGTGTTCAGCATTTATACGGCGGACCTTCCGGGGGTCCGTTTTGTCCCAACCAAGAGAGACAAGACCTTTTTGTCATATACCTAACCTACTCGGTTCACACTCACCGCCTTAGTCCGAATTGGTCCGAGGCCGACCCAAGGGGAAAGACTCGGCGCTTCTAGAAGGAATTGGCCATGCAACCTCGACGCAGAGTAGGGAAGCTGATCTACATTACCCAGTCCCCAAGTCCACGCAAAGAGGGAAAGGCAGGCAGCGAAAGAAAAAAAAAAAAAAAAAATGCTCTGCGTCGTGCCGGCTCGCTCTCCTTCCTAACTTGGCCGGCCCGTTCCGTCGAGGTCCCTTCGACTCGCAGGAGGAATGCAGTGTAAGCAGCATATTCAACGCCGCCAGGGGTGAGGATCCTTTTACGCGAAATTTCGAGTCCGCCGTTTTATCAGATCTACGGTTACCTACCTACCTACCTACCTCACCTACCATCTTCAAATCGAATGATACAGGTAACAGGCTAAATCTGCACGGCCAATCCGTCACAATGAACCCTCGCTGGTCACTTATGCGCATCAGTATGTAACTCCTCGCATTATAATCCCCGGGGCGCGCCTCCACTGGTTTGGTTAGGTAGGTATCTGCAATTGGCCGTTTTCTGTCTCTTCCCCGCGGAGCGGTATGCATGGCGATGATTATCCATGTGGCCAACAGTTCACCACATTCGGCGCCCGGTCAAGGTCCAGGGCCGGGGAACGTGTCGCTTGCAGTCCACCATGTTTGGTTTTCGCGGCTTTTCTTCCCGAGACTTCCAGCCGGGCTGACGGGGGGCACACGCGGGCTCCTGGCACATAGCACATAGCGATCCTAGCGATCCTGGCCGTGCTATGCTATCCCCCATATCAGGACCTCGAGTGGTCGAGCCATCCCTGTTTCCGAGAACCGCGGGCGGCGGATGGGACGTGCAGAGCGCGAGCAGGTAGGTAGGTAGATAGGTACTCGAACACTGTGCAAAACCGGAATTCCGGTGCTTCTCAGATCTGATGGCGCGGCATCCCGAGGAATTCCTGACGTGTCACATATCCCGACTGGGACGTTGAATAATCATTAAGTCGTTATTTTGCAGAACGGTTCCTTGCGTCTAAGGAAAGCCCTATCGCGCGCGATAATCATCCTAACGTACATATATTCTATACTATTTTCTAGACTAATTATTACGAGTCATGAGCTTGCGCCCGCGGAACTTGCATGATCGGACCGGCATAGCAACGTGCCCGTATGCACACGGACCGCATTAGCGTGCTGTGAACAACAGGTGCATGTTTGCTTGCAGAAGACAGCGTCGAAACGTAAGTATGCGTGTAAATACGTGTATGTAGGTACTCTTTTTTTTTTTTTTTTTTTGCGCCTGTTCCTGAATAGGCACCGGTGACCGCTGACACTAGTTCAGGGGTTTGTCTCCTTAGCGTTGCCTACTGGGTTATAATACATACCCGAGGTTACTATGAGGGCCGGGGGGATCCTGTCCTCTGGCCCTGCGATCGACAGCCTTCTCTTCCCGATATACACATGTAAGGCGCATGTAAGGCTGAGTTGTCATTCGCTGCATTGCATCGGCCCAGCATGATATGTTCTATAACATATTATTTTATCCATTCTTTTTGTTTGACAGGCGCATGTATCAGATTTAACGGCCATCTGCCTTATCATCTCGCGCCGCATTAAGATCACGTCGTTTACCGCATTCTGAAACAGCACTCGGCATCTAGAGAGTATAGATACGAGGGGTATATCGATCGCGCTACGAGGTCTATTCGATCGTCTGAGACGCTTTGATTTCGGCACATGAAATATTACGCAGGTCGCCGCATTAGCACATTTTGCTAGTCATCAATTATACGAATTAACTTACAGTGCAAGTGCAATATGCAAGACATGCAGCTATCATCAGATTATTGGATGACGCCTCATGCGAGCCAAGAGCCTAGTTTGTTCATAAAGCGCACTGACAGGCAATACTCCATAAGGACTAAACATAAGTATAATTCCTATCAATATCCGCCTGGGTACACATTAGTTCAAGTTCCCATCACTCAGATAAGCGAAATCGTGAGTTTACAGCGCACAAAAAGAGCTATGCAAGAAGTGCAATGTTAAAGTTATCTCAAGAGTTCATAGCTATTAATATATCCGCTGGTACCTTAGAGATCTTAGAATACAAAGGCGATTCCATGTAGACAAGTAGTAAGTATACCAATTTTATATCTATTATGCTCTCCCCTCCCCTCCAAAGTCACAAATGCTGTGTTAAAAGGTTATTATTATGAGGGCTAGATCGCAACATTAGCGGTGTTAATGTACCATCACAAATATATTTATATTAGACCAAAGTGACGTTCAAAGGATTTTTCTCTTCTACATTCTAAGGCGTTATATGTATAAAGTTGTAGTCTCGGTCAGATTAAGATGTTAACTTCATAAACTCACAACTTCTTATAGATTAATTTATGACCCGGCATAAAACAACATTTCATTTCTATAAATCCAGCTCACAGTTCAGTCAAAATATTCGATAAGATTGTCCAGCCTGCATGGAAGTAGAAGGATAGCTTGTTGAGTTTGTATATCCATTTATAGTGAAGCCGTTGTTAAACCGTGCCATTGGCACATTGCATTCTAGAACAAGCGATGAATTACTAATGTGCTGTGAGCGAGGTTTGCGCACCAGGGCGATACATACCCATTTGTTGGCTTCTTCTAGTAATATACGAAAGTCTTCCTCGATGCTATGACAAGCAGCTTTATAAGGTCGTAAGCTAATAGCTGCAGTTATTACAGTATTTATATGAACATAATGGTTTTGCAAGTCCAAGCTTATATTACGTAGTCCTTGTAACATGGAGACTTGAGCCGAAATCATGCAATAGCCCGTAGTGGAACCAAGTGTCTATACTTTCTTAGTTGTATGTTAAGCCCTTTGAGATATCTACTTATTAAATTAAAATAAATTAATCATGCCAAATATGTGTTTAAACCGTAACTGGGCTCATACATGGTGTGGAGATTGGCCGGCTGTGTTCCAAAGGGAAGTTTTGCAAGATCTGCTTGTGATCGCTTTCTCAAAAGAGATCCAGAGACTTTGTCACGCTATCTCGCTAACTACAACTATGGCCTCAACTATGGTAAGGCCCACGATCAAGTTTAGAGCCAGATTCAATTCAACTAATAATTCTGGGGGTTTTAAGAGTCCATAGATCTCCCATACTTTCAGTCAGAGAGTTCTCAGCCGATTTGCATTCCAAGGTCCTCATCTATATATTCCTAGAGCCGTCGTCTTATTTGCAGACCTCGAAAACCTTTGTGGCCTAAGCCTGTCCAGTAGCCCCCGTAGAGCTTAGAAGCGCGTATCGATCTATCTAGGGCGTAGCCTTCTTTGAAACCGGCAGTCCTTTCCCGTGGCTTCTAGTCGTGACAATAACTAAGCTCTATTTAATCACCGATTAATGACTACTATTAACTGTAGAAATTCTGCTGTAAGTTATATCGATTAATTATCTTTCGAATCCAGAAAACGGCCGTATACCGATCTAGCTTGAAGCGTCATCGCCCATAGGAGATGTCAGGAGATGTCAACATATATAACTTCAGGCCAGTTTCGTGCCAGAATCCGTATCCATGACCTATAGGAAAGAGGAAAAAAAAAAGTCATGCGACTAGAGAGGAGAAGACCAATAGAATAACTGATTAGTTACTCCAGTAGTACGATGAGAATCCACACTGATGTGCTGTCATTCATAACGGCCACCGCATATCGAGCGCGGCCACACTAGAAACAGGGTCAACTACTTCGCTATATCTCATGACGGCGTTCTATACGTTAATGGGGAAAGGCCTACAAACTGCGACTGGATAAAATGCTACCGAAGCGCCGGAATATCATGGTAATCATGGTCGGGAATTTGTTTTAGTGATGATGTCAGGTGTAATGTCAGGATGCTATATGCTGGATCCTCTGGGTGCATGTAGGTGTCCTATCTCCTTAGAGGCTCCGGACTCAATTAATCTATCTGTGAGCCTATTACTCTCCCCTTTGGCCTTTCACATGGCAGTGACGGCTATTTTATTCACTTTGTGGTTACACTCACCAACATCCCAATGTCTTTGACAATGTGGAAGTTGTCGGTCTCGGGACCCACGCTAACTTCATAGGAAAATAGTTGTTTTTATTGCTTTAGTCTGTCCATTGCGGCCTAGGTCTCTTCCCGGTAGTAAGCCACGCAAAGTCGGTATTATGAATGAGAGATACTGGTGGTATTATTGGATAATGCTAAGCATTAACGCCTGCTATCTCGGGAGACGTCACATCCAGGGAGATAGCTGCAACATGTTGCTAATTACCTACAAAGTTCTGTAAGGCAGATAACATGCAGTATAAAAATATAAAGGCAGCGGTGGCATAGTCAACATTTCTAAGTTATGATCCGGTCGTTAGTCGCTACCCGGGTTAGCAACGCCAGTTTTCTACCTCATTCATACCCAGAAGAAGGCAGTTAGCTAGTAGTTGTTTATTTGAGCAGAGCAGAGTAGAGCATAATTAGTCCGATTCCAGACGCTTTGGGCCTTCCGAAGTCTACCTCGAGTACAAATGTCTTGTATGAAACCACGTATCGTTTGTCCGTTCAATGCATATTATGATAATGCTCTCTAAAGTGAGAGTGGCGGTTTCTAAAGGCGTTGCAGGTAATTTAGTTGGCGAAGACGGGGTTAAATAAAACCTTCGTGTACCAGGCATTTCGTCAGACAATTATTTCGACACAACACTTGGTTTATATCTGAGGAGAATATCAATCCCTGTACTTCGGGTAATCTTATCTACGTTTCCTAATATAATAGCGCGGCTTTCTTTGAAGAAAATATGGTCCATGATTCTATATGAATAATCCCTCTAGGGGCATTGTGATATGATGAAAAACTGTAAAGCTGAGTTAGGTCTAGGTTCAGAAAAGCTTTTGTGCTCTACACTAAACTCGCGATATGATGCGATCTGCTTGGGTTTACTCATATACTATGACAATAGGTGGCTCGCCTCGCACTAGGCTGTCGAATGTACTAGTCGCCTAGGTCAAAATTCGCATTGGTGGCTATCGTATAATACTGACCAGAGTCGTCATCTTCTACCTGCCTACAAAATATTAACCACCTGGCCCTCCCTCCGAGAAAGGGCCGCATTTTTCTCATGGACTACCTAGAGCTACCGGGAATATTTCTAGAAGGATACACGATGCGTCGGCGGTGGGTAAGCATACAGACAATAACCAGGTACTCGGATCAGCCGAGAGCCCTATAATAGAGAGTTCCACTAATATTCATCACTAGGCGCCTTACGCGGATTGCCTACATATGCTAGTCATATATTTGATGGTATTATTGATTATCACTAAATGTACCTGCTAATTAACTCCCTATACATTCTACTTGTGGAGTATTAAATCTCTCCTAATTTCCGTTTTCTGATGACGCTATTATTTTGGAAGTCAATAATGCGAATTTTCGATAGCTCACATGGACTTGAGACAAGGCTACACAAGATGCCCAGCCTCGCTACTAAGCTTCCGTTTAAGGTTGAGACATGTTATATGAAGATTGGCGGGAGGCAACTCTAAGCGAGGGAGCTGAATCTAGCCTTAGGACTATAAATATCTAGGCCGTATAGTTCCTGTCTAGGCTGTGATGGGTATCGACACTCCTAATACAATAGATGATTGTTGATATCTATGAGTATTCTTCTCTCTGGCCGGTGGTCTGTGATTAGCTGGCATAATAATCGACGGCCTGTTCTCGTTCGCTACCCAATGGTGCGTTTAGAGGCCCGTACCCTAGGCTATCTGTAACGGCTAGGTAGGATAAGTAATAAGTAGTTTGCTCGTAGATAAGGCTCCAGTAACAAGCTAACACCGTAGGCACAAAATATCCGTCTTAATTGCTCATGTTTATAGCTGAGGCAAGGCAGGGAAGCCTGTATTTTTCGGTTCTTCGTAGGGTAGTTCTAACTGCTAACTGAATTTACTACGTATCATGTTAGCCCCTCAGATTTTGCAAGCGAAGGGGGCACGCGTGGCCAAGCAGGACTGACCAAGACGCTGATGAGTGGCAGACCTATGTCTCATCCTTATGGGATCCGGTGGTAAATGAGAGTGGAACTGTAAGTGATGCTCGAAGTGTATTTGCTTCGATCGATGAGACCCCGGCACATTTCCACGTCATTATGAGGTGTTTTGACTCTGGAGTGAAGTTGTACGTAGTGGGTGGCCCGCGATGGCCTGGTCGATACTCTAGCAAGAGTTAATGATAAGTGATAAAATAGCCATGATGATACCAGACTATCAACACTTCCTCGGAGTGGCTCTACTGTACCATCTACGTCGTCTACATATCCTGCTGGCTCTTACGACCGGCTTTAAGTTCCTACTATATGAACGATGACTCCAAAGTAGTAATACTCGAGTTTGGCCCAACACTTCGATCTATAGTAACGTTTTCAACCTCTACCCCCACGATGGTGATTTGGGTGGAGTGTAAGTTAAGCGTGACTTTGCAATAGATAGATCATTATGCATTCTTGTAGCTGTTTTGAACGAGTCGGGGTTGTTTGTGATTCCGACGATCAGCAAGAATCCGAAACCGGGTAGATGGTACTAAAGGTGATGATGCTTTCTAATACGTAGCGTAGACTAGAAGTTGCTATCTACATGTACTATTATCTTCTACGTGAATCTCTATCTAACGGTGCTGGGAATAGGTAGTTACCTGGGTATGTGATATGGTATGCATGAGGACCTGTAAGAAAAAGCCGACGATAACTGGAGACCGCATGAACCCCCACTTAGTTTGATTGATTCCCCCAGGGTCTGTGGGCATTGCAGAGAGACATGTTGTACAGCAGTACACATACAGAGGACCTATGCATAAGTTTTTCAAGGCTGAGCAAGTATTTTTATTATGGACAGGACGATGTGCTCAGCGTGTTTCTGCTCATAACAGTAAGTCTATACATAGCACAATGTTGTTGGGGTTATGACGGCAGAGGGATCGTGTTGGCTCTTTACAGTAGTTCTTAGTGCAGAATGGCACACGTTATCCATAGGGCTAATCAACTGGGTTGAGAACAGACGTGACTACATAGAAGAGTAATTTCCCACTTCCCCGGGTGGGTCGTCCCGGGGAGCTTCCTTCGTGCATATGCACCCATCTCCGTGCGCTGCCCTGTGTGGTGGTGCTATGCTCGCCCGGATGTGATATTGATAGCAACGTTGTGCAGCTGGGCAATCGATGAAGCCTGACGTTCAGGGCCTACACTACCGTTGTAATTGTATATAGTCTAGGTATCCCGTACCGCGATCCTGCGTCGAGGAGATACCTGGTCTAGTGTAGTGATCATGATCTATGTATGGATAGCGCTGCCCAACACCACGTTTTCGTCGGAACTGGTCGGGGCTAAGACCAAATTTGCAGTTCTCATCTCGGTACAATATACTGCTTAGGAACCTGGATCCGCGGAAGTTCCCTCTAATGATTCTAGGCCTCCACTTAGATTGTTACCCAAGGCACAGTACTGTAACCTGGCTTTGCTGTGCAGTGTGCAGTGTTTCGAGAAAAACATTATTGTTGGCAGCAAGACAAACTGCATTAGTAGATAGTCGAGCTGCCCGACGCTCTGGATTGGATGTCGTAGTGCGGCATCCGAGCGAGGATGTTACGTTGGTGGGGGGAATTTTGTGCCGTTACCTATGCACTCCATACGCACAGATCGCTTGGAATTGTGCTGAGTTGGAGCCGTTGATCGTTGATCGTATCGTTGTCTTCCTGTTGCTGCCGCCCTGATTATTGTGTTAAGGCTAACTAAAGGATAGCCATGCGCTATGAGCAGTCTGAAACAGTCAACAATTGCGCCACACGCTCCCCAGAGCAGAGCTACCCTTGTCTAGATACTTTTAGTGTGCCACGTTCCCCTAATACGGCAGTGGACTTTCATCGCCTTCTCCTTTATGCAAGCTAACTATACTCTATATAAAAGAGGCATGCACAATTGGGCATACACTAAACTAACTAGGCCAAGCAGTGAGGTAGATCTGAACTGGAATTCATGTGATGTGCGATGTATGTACCTACATAGATTGACACTGATCTCTACTGTATGTACATATCATTGGAGTACATACAGTACAGGGGACATTGGCAGTTTATGATCTGCGCGCGAAATTCAGCTGGTCTGATTCTGGACCCTTAATTTACCCTAGAACGAACCGTTGAGCGGTACAACTTGGAAAAAAGAAAAACGCCAAGATGAGAGTCACCCACGCGTGATGGTGATCACTGTGGCATGGAATCACTGTTGCACTGAAATAGAACACCTACCACGTAATCTGCTACGTACGTAGTCTGGAGTAGCACCTGGATAATGTATATCACATTCGAAACCCTTTATTGACGGGGATGTGCATATATATACGCTTCTAGAGTAAACAATCGAGGCTATGTGTTCAATTTAGCCCCGGTCTCGAAGCGTTATGAACATGAAGGAGGATTCGTGTCAGAGAGATTAATTGAGGAAGTTGGCCGGTTCGGCACACAAGAAGAAGAAGATATTATCGTCCGAAAGCGGCAAGAAGCCGAGAGGTGGACTGAGCTTTTGGACTGAGAAGGGAAACTAGATACCAGGATTATCCCTAGAGCCTCGTTGGATGGGTTTCTCGGTAGCGCGCTGTAATTTAATTCCCGGTATACCTACTGTGCAGTATCTATTTCTTCTCGCGGATGCTTGTAGCCGGACAGGGGCACAGACTTACGAGAGGTGACTGCTACCTATGCGTACTAATGAAGCCGCGAATGCATCTGCATCGTAACCGATTGGCTGCTGTGGTGTTATAAACGACCAATTGATTCATGAGCCATTAAACTTTCGGCTCTCATTTGTCTGCACGTGAAGGGGTCCTTCTGCATACCAAGGCACAAGATGAATTTGATAGGCGAAAGTGTGATATCTCTTGGAAACTGCATATCGTAAGTAGCTATCCTTTCACAAGCCATTTTGGATTCTCTCGACAAGGAACACTACGCTGGATTTGGAGAAGAGCCCTAATAACCTAAGAAGCTTAGTAGAGAGCCAACCAGACACTAGGGGTCCGCAGCCCCTTTTCAGATTGGCCTAGTGTAGTTCGTTGGGTCCTGCCAAGGTGAATCGCCTCCATGGCCCCCGGTTCGTCTAACTTCACTTTGACAATGCCCAAATTGCCTCGTCAATCCCGAGAGAGACACGGGAAGCAAATCGTCCAGGTACCTAGCATAGTGTAAGACAACTAGCAGTGACTTCGCCTCCCCGTGTACGCTACTATAGCCAGAATGCGTGTCTTAGAGTTCAGGTGAGCCAGAATACAATAGCTGGCGGAGGGTAGATGATTGATCATTCAGAGCTAGGTTTATGTAAGAGTATTGAACGACGAGCTTTTATTTTACGTTTCGCGCATTAGCTTTAGCAACTTCTACTGAATAGAAGAGTTCATACAGTATCTTGGGATTCATCTTAGTTTTTTTTCTATACGGTTACCTGGACCAGCGCGTGTCCACTGAAGTGGGTATCTCATAACTTTTTTTTGAGTCTGGGTGGATGTACACTCGGCACTCGTCATGCTATTGGACTTCTACCTACCAGCTTAAGTCGTTTTCTCTTCCTGCTTCTTCCCTGTCGCTCATTAAGCTTTAGCTTGTCAGCATTGGGCAGAAAGAACCAGACATTAGAGGCGAAGGGAAACTAGCCGCGATCGACATATTGCATCGCGTTTGTTGCCGAGGACCCTATCCTACCTTGCCCGCGTTATCTTTCTCTCCTTGCTTTGGCTTGCGTCGCACTCCCTGTCCCTGTAATCTCTAGGGAACCCTTACGTCCTTTAGATGCTCTTTCAGAGTGGCATTGGCATCGCAGTTCAACGACGACGATCTGGAGATGGTCACTAAGAAGTGGCACTGACAACGCAGCGGCCTCTGTGTAATACGACGTGCCATTGAAACGGCCCGGTTCTTAGCGACGTTTCTTCGAAAGTTCATGTGAAAGTCCAGGTTAGTCGATGTAACCGCCACATTCGCCTATGCCTTGGACTATAGTCATCATCCCCTTCTAGATCGATTCAACTGCGACGTTGTTGGGTATCTTGGGGTGGATTGACGAATGAGAACGACAGAATGAAGTCAAAGCTGACAATGCAACATACTGCAGGTCCCAGGTTTAAGACCGCCGACGGAATTCCCCTCAACCCATCGTCGACCCAACCGATTATAATAGGCGCCCTTATATATGAACGAACCCTGTTTCGATTCTTGCATGATATTGGCATGCTTGGATGCGCTGGCAATTGTCTTGCCGCGACCCCTTAAGTAGTGGCTGGTATAGCCCATCGAGGACCGACCCCATTAGGAAGCTGTCATGGTCTGGACAAGAATCGACTTTACTGAAGAATCTAGGTAGTGCACTGCGGACTAATTGTGAACACCATTTGCCTTGTCTCGGACGACGAATCTTGCGTGAGTTATTCTTTTTATATCTCTTATTCGTCGGTTGGAAGTTTGGGGCGAGTAAGCTGGTCTCAGCCTTGGTGATCTTGTGCCTCATTGAGTGGTGAGCTCGGCCGACTTGACTCAGAATGGTACAGTTACCCCGGCATTGAAGGTCGGGGAATACACAAACAACTTTTAACTTTATCCCTTACGGAGAGGTTCTGTGTTGTGTTACTTGTCTCAAACATAATTATCGCCTGATCCAACCCTGTCCTTCTCCGCGTTTGGTACGTAATTTGTGCTAACGGTGGGGCTAGATATCCATGCCTGATGAGAAGGGGAATACTTGAAACCTCTGGACGTCAAGTTTCGTTTCTACCTTCACGGCCTTGCTTCGCTGGCGGAGCTGATTTACCAAGCAATCCATTTGGAGATTATAGTTCGGATCCGTATGTTATTGTTGTTAATACTTAAGCTCGCAAGCTGTGTTGTGGCCCTATGAATGGGACTGGCCGGACTTGGGACGGTTGAGTGCACATGAATGTAGAAAGAGATGGAGGCTTGGGAAACAGAGGACGAGCTGAGCAATGCTGCCGTTGCGGCATTGCCAACTCCAGCGGGCACTCCTTACCGGACACCATCGCGAACATCGAGAAAATCGCGACGGTCTGTGACGCCTCCAGGACATCCTTCCTCCTCGCCCCCGGCTCTACCGACTGATAAGATCGAGAAGAAGAGTAAACGTACATCCAAAGAACTCGCTATCGAGGAGAACATCAGCATTCTGGACCCTCGACGCTTTACGCCGACGTTGCATGCGAACCTGGTATCTGAGATCCTCTCCTTACGGCGGGATCAAGAAGATAAGCTTAAGGTCATCGAGAGTTTGGAATCGTCTTTACATACCGTTTACCAAGAGAAGGATGCTTTACAATCGAGTTTATCTGACACAGCAAAAGAGTCTCGGTCGCTCAAGCGACAATTGGCCTTGCTTGAAGGAGGGACTTCGTCTGCTCTAGGCGAGCTAGCGCGAGAGCGGGAAGAAGCTGTTGAAACGACTGCGGAGACGAAAAGGCGGCTCGAGACGGCGCAAAAGAAAGCTCGGGCCCAAGAGGAAGATTCGCAACGAGTCCATGAGCTGTGGGCAAAGGAGAAGGATAGCTGGGAAGAAGAACGGCGAAAATTCGAGCGGAAACTCCATGTTGCCGAAACTCGGTTGAAAACGGTTCTCGAAGAGGTCGAACACCTCCAAGCTGCCCAAACAAACGGTGTCAACCATGGAGCGGAGACCGAGACCGAAGTCAACGACGGCGCTAGTGTCCGGACCCAGAGTATAACGAATAGTGTTCGATTCTCTACCGTCAGTATCCCTGGTATGGCTCAGGCCAATGGCATCAGCCTGGCCGATGAACTGGACTTTGAGGATGATGATGGCTACCAAACGGATCCGGACGGCCGTCAAAGTGTGCTATCAAACCCTATGCATCATCGCAATATGAGCCGCGACAGCTTTGTGTCTATAACTCACCAGCGCAATCATAGCATTGATAGCCAAGCCCGTCCTGGAAGCGTAGTCCAGGGAAGACTACACGCAAACCTAAGTGTACTAGGAACACTTGAGGGCAGGATCCAAGAAGATGACGAGACCCAGGAAGTTGTACCGAAGCCGGAATACACGGACTCGGCGGTGCAGTACTCACCACCGCCTTCGCCCAAGATTGTTCCCGTGAAACCGTCAACTCCGGATCTTATAGTGACATCCGACAGTCGATTCGACGTTGAGAGCCCAGCACGTGGCGAGGGGGAGATTGAGGCAAATCAGCGTCGAAAGCGAGTCCATATCAACCGCCTGAGCACGGTAGATGCTCCTAAGATCATCACGCATCCAATGGTGTCATCTGCCTCTCAAACAGCTGAGCCTATAAGCCCTCCAAGAACGCCGCTCTCACCTGCGGAGACGTTTGGCTCCGACTTCAAATCGAAGACGATAGAAACAAAATCAATTGCGACGCAGACTGAAAAGATCCCTACTCGCAAGCAGGTTGCTCCTCTGATGATCCCCAGTATTAGCATTGTGCCTCCAAGTTTACCACCGACGCCTCGGGAGCCTCGCCTCCCCCAATATGTCAAGGATGTTGGATGTCAAGTCTCTATCTTACAATCACCAAGCGTCGATTTGCAATCCGTTGCAGTCCAGACAGAGGAGATCCGAGTAGACAAGAGACTGGACAAACTGCCTCGGCATCTACATCCCTCTGCCATAACGTCTCGGCCTTCTTCTCCTACGCCTAACGCGGACACTGAGGACAAAGCGTTTACTCCCGTACCGGGCAATCTCCCTGCTCGAAACCCTCGGCGACTGATAAATAAACATAGTTTTATAAATGAAACTAATGCAGACAGCAAGACGACTATATCACCACCGGCATCACCATCTGTGGCTGATTCGGAAACCCGGGACACTTATCCTGGTAATAATGACAATGGTCCTCTCTCCACGGATAAGGCACCTGTGCGAAGGCCCCCTCGCATCAGTAGCCTCTTCGCCGGTTTCGATGTAGCAAGTTCTGATGACGGGGATGAGTTCGCAGAGGGCGACTTCAGCGACTCTGAATACCAAACGGCTCTTTCGGCCCCCAAACCGAGCAATGCCTCTAGCCGACATGCAAAGCGGACGTCTGCTTCAACGGGCTCCATGTCACCGGACACCTTTAGGTCGCACGTCAGAGGATCCCGAGGATCCGGTGGCATTATGAGACAAATAGGAGGACCCGAAACGTATAGTAGCTTCAGCCTAGTTGACGGTCGCGACGGCGTAGTCCGCAAACCGTCGTCGCGGCCGCCCTCGGTCGGTATGAACCCTAGTTCGCGGGCGAGCATCATGAGGAAGGCAGCCATGATCCAGAACGGCATTTCCACGCATCACGCTCGGTCGCCAAGCCCTACCCTCCCTGACATCCGAGAGCCTCCGTTCCCCATCCCGACAAGAGCCAGCTCAAGACAGCCGGCTTTCTCGGCCAGCGCCCCCAGCGACGGGTCGCGCAGCCCCTCCCGCTACGGAAGTGGCTGGCATCGACGTGGCTCGAGGAACACGGCCTATAGGAACAACAGTGTCCGAAAGGTCCGTTCCGCCGCTGCCCTGCCGCGAGGTGGTCGGTATCGCAGACACGGTAGCCGTTCGCCACCCCCTATGTCGCCGTCTGAGGAGGCGCCTGAGAGCCCTCAGCTGCCGCCTCTGCCAAATAACGATATTACGACGCCGCGATATCGTGATACCGGCATGGGACGATACAAGGCCCACAAATCTCAACCATCTACGACGACAGCTAACACCGAAAACACAAATGCGCCTTCTGTGGGTAGCTCGCAGCAGGTCTCAGGGGTTGTGGAGGCCATTGCTCAGACTATGGTGGGCGAATGGATGTTTAAGTATGTCCGGAGACGCAAGTCTTTTGGAGTGGCCGAGAGCACCGGGAAAGAGGAGAATAGCAATGATCGTCACAAGCGATGGGTGTGGTTGGCGCCGTATGAGCGGGCTATTCTCTGGAGCAGCAAGCAGCCGGTGTCTGGCACTGCCTTGATGGGGAAGTCTGGTCGCAAGCGTAAGTTATGGTTGCACTTCTCTTTCGAACTCGTACTAACATGACATGACTATAGTGACTATCCAATCGGTTCTCGATGTCAAGGATGACAACCCAATACCCAAGGGTGAAACCCAGATATTCAACCGATCTATTCTCATCCTCACGCCTCAAAGAGCCTTGAAGTTTACGGCTGTCTCCGCTGAACGCCATTACTTATGGCTCATGTCATTGTCCTTCCTAGCTCATTCGCAGCAGGCGGTGCCCGAGATAACACCATCACTTGCACCACCCAAGGCTGTTCCGGCGCCCGATCCTGAATTGTCGAAGCCCAAGCCTAAGAGGGCCGGAATTCGCGATTCAATCCGCCTAACGAAAGGGAAGAACCCAACTTTCATGACCCGCCACGATCACACTACACAACCTAGTGTGCAGGAGGAGCCGGAACCCGTGCCGAGCTTTCCTGCGCACGTTAACGCTGATGTTCTCGGATCGATACCCATCCACCAACGCGAACTCTCTGGCGACGCCGCCGAGCCACCCATGATCCCCCGTTTCCACGGCCGGGGTCAAGGGCGAGTTCATGAGCGTGCCAACCAGGTGGTGCTCCATGGTAGGAAGAGGAGCAATACCGGCGGCCACGTCCCGCCACCACTGTCGTTCCGCGGCTTCTCTCCCCCGGCGAGCTCGATGCACGCCTCTAGCAATAGTACTGCGGGGGCCAGCATCGACACCGCCGGGTCGTCCGACATCTACGGGCACTCTCAAATATCGAGCAACGTGACATGGGGCATGAGCACAGCCGGTTCCCAGCGGACGTCAGAAGCGTCGTCGAGGCCCGCGGGCAACTTTTTCGAAGCGATCGGGACTGTGCGGATGGAAGCCTTCATCAGCCCGCTTTCATTCTCCAAGTTCGACGAGAATCCGGACGAGAACGAGCAGACGCGCTACCGGGCCAGGCGACAGAGCAAGGAGCGCCGTCGACGCCGCAGTCGCAGCCGACACCGAGACAGCTACAATCTGCGCGGTGCTCGGGGCACCGAGTCGTATTATACGGGCAGCAGCAGGACCGGAGGAGTGGAAGAAGACTACTTCCGCGAGGATCCCTTCAGGGGATTTTGATTGATTGATTGATGCAACGCGACACAACGCAACGACGAGATGCTTTCTCGCCATGCCTTAACTACCGACCGGTTTTCATACCCCTTTGAGCATTGACCATTCCGGTGTGTATATATGTATAGCACACCGATCGATACCCTCGTTTTGCATTGTCGTTTTTTGATACTGCTGTACTTCTTCACTTTACCTTATCTTGCTTCTGCAGAGTCATACATACCCCCGGCGGCTGGGACATCAGGCCGTTTCTCATCTATATCAATCTATCAATCGATCTATCTATATGTATGTATTTCAAGGACAACTCGGGGCAATGTAGGAGTTTGCGGGCTGCACGCGTTGAGCAAAGGGTAGGGCCGGGATCTTGGGATAGAAGGCGGAAACCCGAAGAGAAGCACAAGAAGAGAGAGTCGTGCGTATGTAAAGAAGCTTGTACGGAATATCCACGCCTTGGATCCCGGTGTTGGAAAGGAATGGGAAACTTGGAAAGGGAAGGGAAGGGCGAAAAAGAGTATAACTGGTGTCAGCACCACCCTGTTTATTAATACCTATCAGCCAGTAGTTAGCAACTTTGTCTAGCTCTGCTACAAGACATTTTAGTCGCCAGGCGACTTCTTTTTGTGTCGACTTGTTATTATAAAATTCAAACTTGAAACTTGAGCCTGAATCTTGCCGTTATGGCTGCATGCTTTTATACCAGTGTTTCTTGTCCACGTTACCCGTGGTGCTTTAATAAAAAGAATCCCGTGCGAATCGCAGACAAGACACGTGGATGTGAGTGACATATATAAATATTTATAAATCTACATTAATTAATTATTCATATCAGAGTTCATATCGTGCGTTATAGACTTTCAACCTCAGGTACACTTTATCTCGGTTGATAAGACAACTAATTATCTCAGTAGTGGCTTGAGTAAGTATGTACCAGTAGAATGGCCGATACCCCGCCATCCGTCTTCCCGCCCCCACTAACGGCAAGTAGCGCTTTAAATCCAGTACCGATAAGTAGCACAGGGAGGAGGTACTCTGGTGACAATCCATTACCTCAGCCGCCTATCTATTGCCTCCTACTACCTAGGTAGCATCTACATCAAACATTCTCCCTCGCCTACACCATAATAACCAGCCGAAATAACCCAGTCTGGTGTAAATTCTCGATCGCCGTCGGTTTATTCTCTCGATACGCGTCTAAGCCGTTCATACCGAGTCCTGATTCGTCCCCAGTCGAGGACCTTAGCCGCCTCACTTCGACCCGACGACCGACGACCCTCACCTCTCCTCTCCTCCCACCCCTCTCTACTTCCACTTCTTGCCTCCTCTCTCTGACCGCCCAACCACCCGCCGCATATCACGAAAAGAACCGCCAAAATGTTGAAAATATGGTCTATGGTAAGAACGCGGCGTAGAAAACGGTGTGCCGAGGTTGTTTCTAACGTGGTCTCATGTAGAAAAAAGAACAACAAAAGCAGGAAAATGCTGATGCTGCCGGGGGGAAGAAAAAGAAGGTTACCGCCGCCCAACTGAGGGTACAAAAAGGTATGTCGTGTTGCCTTTTGAGCCGTTTCTTGATTAAAGAACGAATCTAACCAGTGTGCGTTTTCCTCTTTTTTTTTTGCAGATCTGTCAGAGCTATCTTTAGGCACGACTATGAAGACGGAATTTCCCGACCCCGACGACATTCTCAACTTCATTCTCGAGATCCGGCCCGACGAGGGCGTTTACACCGGCGGCAAATTCACTTTCACCTTCAGCATGAGCCAGAGCTACCCGCACGAGCCGCCCAAGGTGCGCTGCCAGCAGAAGATCTACCACCCCAACATCGACCTCGAGGGCAAGGTGTGCCTCAACATCCTGCGCGAGGACTGGAAGCCTGTACTCAACCTGAACGCCGTTATTGTCGGCATGCAGTTCCTGTTCCTCGAGCCGAACGCGTCCGATCCCCTCAACAAGGAGGCCGCTGACGATCTGCGTGCGAGTCGGGAGAATTTCCGTAGGAACGTCAAGGTTTCCATGGCCGGCGGCTCAGTCCGAGGGACCGCATACGATAATGTCATGATTTCTCAATCTAGGCGTTAAGGATGTCGGCGGATTTAATAGCGCGCGGGTGGTAGCAGGAGCAGCTTATTTCGACTTTGATCATTCTCGACTGGAGAGGATTATAACGCATTTACGTATACACGAGGGGGGACACTGCATAACTGAAAGCACTGGGGGCGGGGGCCGTTGTGTTGCGGAACGTCAAAGATAGGCGATCATGATTCATATCTGGGCATGGGATATTTAGATTTGAGATGCAGATTGGCGCCGTTTCTTTTCATTTAGTTCACCTCATCATCATCATCATCATCACCATCATCACAGCACTGGCGTTCTTCGCGGGGAAGCACGGCATGCATTCACTTCGCGGAATAAACCTACCCATATGTTTTCATACTAGACTGGGAGGATTCTCTGGGGTTAGGATGCAACATGAACAGAGAGGGCAAACATGCGGACGGGTGGGCGGAAATACAGACAGACAGACAGACGGGCAGGCAGGCAGAGAGACAGGCAGACAAACCGTAGGCTTCTGCTTTTGACCATCCACGAACAATAGCAGATGCATATGCAAATGCAGAGGATGGTGCGGGGCACCAATGACGACCAACCTCGTATGAGGTCACCTAAGATTACGAATACAATAGAATATTCATGAGTGTATGAGCCCAGAAACGTGTTTCACCTGTCGCATTTATAGACGAAGCTAGGTCCTGTATCTCTATTCATGCCGAATGGATCTAAGTGGAAGAGGTACCGGACATTGGCATTTGCCTACCCATGATATACTTAGTCGCGAGACGTGCTTAGGCATCATGAGTAATAAGTAGTATTTCGAAAGCGCCTTGGTATCGTTGATTATAGCAGTGCTCTGGGTGGTATTTGGGAGTTTTATGCTATTTCCATGAAGTCTTACAGGATTTGATCTGGCTCAAATACTCAAGGGCTGATACGCCTTACCTATTACTTGAGCTAGCGCACGTAAGCTCGTCTAATACTGGAAAAATGCACTGTAAGCACAGAATTACGCGATATTCTCTTATGCTGGCAGGAGCACTGGCGGAAACCCTATCAGCTTAGCTGTATAATGACCATCGGGTGACAGGTCGATTGGGGCGTACCTAAGAGAGGGGCAAATGTTCAGTGCTAGTTATTCCCCCCGGCTAGAACACCCAGCCAGCCAGCCCTCCGGCAAAAAGACCTAACTAGCGTAAGCTATAGGTTAGGTACCCAGCAGGCTCGACACTAGAGCTTGATCCCCACCAATGGCGTTGCAAGTTTCGACTCACCGCCGCCGAAATCGCTCTAATATTTGTCCTAACACAAAAGCTTTGCTTTGCTTGCTTCTGGCCTCTCCGGGTTTCACTCTGGAAAAAAATTTAACACATCTCCAACCCGACTGTCTCTTGCTGAGTGGCACATATTGCTGGTCAATATCATACCTGGCAATACCTACGCCTCCCAATTGACACTCTGTCTCACGACTTACGCCTTCTTGTGTGACTGACTACTTTACCCCTCCACACTCCTGTCTCTCCTCCCCGCTCACTTATTTTTCTTCTTCTTCTCCCCGTCGTCATGGCTTCCAGAGGATTCTCCAAGGCTCTCCGCAGCCAATTGGCGCGTCAATTGGTCTCGCCCGCCGCTCAGCGCCGCTCGTTCGTCGCTGCCACCAACCTTGTCCGGGCTACTGCTGTCCAGGCTCGCCCTGCTGTGGCCGGTGTTGCTCAGCAGCAGGTCCGTGGTGTCAAGACCATTGACTTCGCCGGCACACCCGAGGAGGTTTATGGTGAGCCACTCCCTTATCCATAGCTCAAATGAGCCTTATTCTCAGACCGTGACTGACGATTCTGTCTAGAGCGTGCCGACTGGCCCAAGGAGAAGCTCTTGGTAGGTTCCTGGTCCAATATCATATATCATGCTGGTAATGATAGTGGAGAAAGGAATACCCCGGCTTACCATCTTCGTAGGAATACTTCAAGAACGATACCCTCGCTCTGATCGGCTACGGCTCCCAGGGCCACGGCCAAGGCCTCAACCTCCGCGACAACGGCCTGAACGTCATCGTTGGTGTCCGAAAGAACGGCCAGTCGTGGAAGGATGCGGTACAAGACGGCTGGGTTCCCGGCAAGAACCTCTTCGAGGTCGATGAGGCCATCGGCAAGGGTACCATCGTCATGAACCTTCTCAGTGATGCTGCCCAGAGCGAGACCTGGCCCGCTATCAAGCCCCAACTGACCAAGGGCAAGGTATGTCTTATCGACACATTGCACTTGTGTGACGTAGCTCACAATTTTGCAGACTCTGTACTTCTCCCACGGCTTCTCCCCCGTCTTCAAGAACGTTACCAAGGTCGACGTCCCCAAGGACATCGACGTCATTCTCGTCGCCCCTAAGGGCTCCGGCCGAACTGTCCGTTCGCTCTTCCGTGAGGGCCGTGGTATCAACTCCTCCTATGCCGTCTACCAGGACGTCACTGGCAAGGCTGAGGAGAAGGCCCAGGCTCTCGGTGTTGCCGTCGGCAGTGGCTACCTTTATAAGACCACCTTCGAGAAGGAGGTCTACTCTGACCTCTACGGTGAGCGTGGTTGCCTGATGGGTGGTATCCACGGCATGTTCCTCGCTCAGTACGAGGTTCTCCGTGAGCGTGGCCACAGCCCCAGCGAGGCTTTCAACGAGACTGTCGAAGAGGCTACCCAGAGCTTGTACCCTCTGATCGGTGCCAACGGTATGGACTGGATGTACGAGGCCTGCTCCACCACTGCCCGCCGTGGTGCCATCGACTGGACCCCTCGATTCAAGGACGCCCTGAAGCCCGTCTTCAACCAGCTATACGACTCCGTCATTGACGGCTCTGAGACCAAGCGATCGCTCGAGTACAACAGCCAGAAGGACTACCGACAGAAGTTCGAGGCCGAGATGGAAGAGATCCGGGACATGGAGATCTGGAAGGCCGGCCGTGCCGTCCGATCTCTCCGACCCGAGAACCAGAAGTAAACTCAATAATGAAGCGAGTGGCGTTGGGCATTGATTGGTTTGGGACTAAAAACATTGGCGGTGTATACATCGGAGGTGTTTAAGTGATGACAAAACTTGTGTACTTGTATTCAGGATTCCCCCAGATATCATATGGCTTGCGAGGACCAAAGGGATTAAGTCCAAAAGTTATGTCGAGCTAGCAATGTTATTTTCTATTCAACTTACTCTGCGCGTATTCGGTTGACATTAATCTCGAAATGCGATTTTCTGCAAGTTTATAGAGCTCCCTTTCCGTTATCGGAATTGGCCTATAGGCCGGTCGGAGACGTGAACGATTTGGAGATCCACGGCAAATGGAGATACGCACCCTTCCGGATCCGCCTAGCTTCGGGGTGTTACACCAGGCACTTACATACTAAAGAGCTAAGCTATTACTCACTGATTGATTATGACTCTTGATCGGGGCAGATAAGTTGCTTCTTCTATTTCTTTCTCAGCTCAAAATACCCTACATAGATCTAGAGGGGTGGAAAGTTCCGTGTGTTTCCATTTATATCGTTTGCCAACACCTATTTATCCCCCTAGATAAGAGCAAAAGCAAGAGTCCGAGTTCACACACAGCAGAATCGGAATACATTGGTCTAGAGACTGAAGAGCTTGGTAACGGGGTCGGAAGGAAGAGAAGAGTAGTAGGCATTGTGGAAAGGGGAAAGGCAAAAAGAAGCATAGACAGACACAAAATGGCAGATCCCTCGACTTCACCACCGTTAACGCGGGCCTCGGTGTTCGAGGCGCGCGAGCTGATCAAGGGATTTGTGCACCACACGCCCACGCTTACGAACGCTACGCTAAACAGACTTGCGTCGACGCCGCGGTCAGAGGTAGAGGGAGCAGGTGAGGGGAGGAAACCGGCACGGCCGACGATACGGTTGTATTTCAAGTGCGAGAACCTCCAGCGCATCGGCGCCTTCAAGATCCGTGGCGCATTCCATGCTATTGAGAGATTGAAGATGGAGCCCGGGTGGGAGGAAGGCGGGGGCAGAGAGAGGGGTGTTGTTACGCATAGTAGTGGTGAGTTTTAGTGTCCTAACTCTTTTTACTTGTTGCTGTTTATGAGAGAATGGAAGTACTTGATATAGGTCTATAAACTACCGTGTCTACGCTAAGCTAACATCTATCCATAGGAAACCACGCACAAGCCCTTGCGCTCGCGGCGCGCACCAACGGCATACCAGCACACATCGTCATGCCGTCCATCTCAGCTAAGCCTAAGATCGCAGCGACGAAGGGCTACGGCGCAAACGTGGTGTTCAGCGGCAGCACGAGCGTCGAGCGCGAGGCCGTCGTCGAGAAGGTCATCGCGCAGACCGGCGCGCGGCTCGTCCCGCCCTACGACCACCCGGACATCGTGCTCGGGCAGGGCACGCTGGGGCTCGAGCTGCAGGAGGACGCGCGCGATATCATCGCCGCTGCCGTCAACACCAACGCCAAGTCCTCACCATCGCAGTCAGAAAACCACGGCACGGTACTACCCGCCGAAGTCGGCTTCAGAGCCCCGATAACGACGCCCAGGCTCCCCGAAAGAAAGAAGAGTCACCCGGGTCTCGACGCGATCCTCGCGCCGTGCGGCGGCGGCGGCATGCTCTCGGGCGTGGCGCTCTCGTGCGAGGGGACCGGGATCCGCGTCTTCGGGTGCGAGCCGTGGTTCGAGGGCGCGGATGACGCGAAGCGGGGGTACGAGTCCGGCAGACGGGTGGAAGCCGTGTCGACGCTGACTGTCGCGGACGGCCTGCGGACGCCTGTCGGCGTCGTCCCCTGGGACATCATCTACACGCGGCGGCTCGTCGCCGGCTTCTACAGCGTCAGCGAGGACGAGATCGTGGCTGCGCTGCGCCTCATTTACGAGCGGTTTAAGATGGTTGTTGAGCCGAGCTCGGCGGTGCCGCTTGCTGTGGCGCTGTATAATGAGGATTTTAGGGCTATGGTGGAGAGAGAGGCGGGAGAGGAGGGCTGGGATGTTGGCATTGTGGTTAGTGGGGGCAATGTGAGCTTGGAGGCGCTTGGGAGGCTGTTTGCGCCTAAGGATGAGGAATAGATGGTGGTGTTAGATAGAGATAGGAGGTATAGAAGAATTGGAAAGATACGAGCGAGATGCACCGCTTATTAGTTCTTACAAGCGGTCTTACGGTTCCGTGCGACGAGCCAAACGAGTGACCTACAACGAGGGGTAAAAGAGGGTTTGTGCATTAAAAATGGAATTTCGTAACAATGCTTCATGAATATTTTCTATCAATAACCTACCCACCCCCGCTTGAGTATATCGATGACTGCCACCTCCAAATGCAATGCCTCTAAGTATATGCCGTTTTTCATGAACTGTCGTTAGCTAGTCGTCCGCCTGCCCGCCCGCCCGCCCAGAATCAAAAGCAGCTTTGTTATCATATCACATGTTTCTTTTTGTTCCCCTCCCCTAGCCCATCTGCTCATTCATCGCCTTCCGCCACTTCTGACTATTGCGCCTGAGGAGCAGCAGCGCCGTATTGCCCGCCACAAACGCAATGACCGCGACGCCCGTGGCCAGCCAGCCGAAACCAATAACATCGATGAGCGGCTGGCCGACGACGGAGCCCGTGGCGCTGAGGATGTTGCGCACGAAGTTGTTGACGGCGACGCCGGAGCTGGCGCGGCGCGGCATGAACTCGGTGAGCACCGTCGTGGCCATGCTGAAGACGAGCATGCTGCCGACGCCGAAGAAGAAATTCGCCACGCTCGGCACGGCCCAGTGCTGGTGCGTCTGCACCGTCCACCCGAACCACACCATCGCGGCCGGGTACAGCGCCGACGAGATCCACGCGTTCTCGCGGATGCGGTCCTCCGGGTAGAACACGAGCTTCCCGCGCGCGTCGTACCGCCCCGCCCTGCGCGCCTCGCGGATCATGATGCGGTCCAGCCACGGCCCGCCGAGGAGAGAGGCGATGAAGTAGCCTAGAGACCCCGGGATGTACAGCAGGCCGACGATCACGGGGGGGAAGCTGTAGGGCGGGGCGGAGAAGGCTGACTGTACGCAGATGTTGAGCACGAAGAGGGATCCGAAGGTGATGGCCGCGTAGGACACGACTAGCGCTACGGCGGGGAAGCGCAGCAGCTTGAGGATGGATAAAGGGTCGACGAAGATGCGCTTCATCCATCGACCGGCTGATTTTGTGCGGGCCTGCACGGCCGAGGCACGGGTTGAGACGCGCGAGAGGGTGTTGTTGCTCGCATCGTTGTCGGGGGCCGGAGTCGGAGCTGGCGGCGTGGCTTGCTCTTGGCGCCTGCGAGGCAACGTCTCGGGGAGGCCGAACAGGACGAGAGCGAAGATGACGGCGCCGAACACGGCGAGGAAGTACATAGTGCTGCGCCAGCCAAAGCCAGCCGTCAAACCGCCACCGATGATAGGTGCAAGCAACGGGCCAGTTAGAGGGCCGAGACTATAACCGCTAGAGTCAGTAATTACTCCTTTAAACAGTTGTAGTGCTCTCGAGACATTTCGGTTCAGGAGCCCTCAAGTTACTAGAAAGGGAAGAAAACGACTCAGGCGGCAACTCACTAGAAGATTCCCATAGCGCGTCCACGCTCCTGGGGCTCCCAAATATCAGCGATCGTGCCAGCGCCAACGGCCTGGACCGACGCCGCGGCACCGCCCGCGAGCAGCCGGAAGACGATCAGCTGCGCGATGTTCTGGCTCAGCCCGCTCGCGACGGAGAATACCGCATTCAGCGAGAAGGAGACGAGGTAGATGCTGCGGCGGCCCAGCGTCTCCGAGAACGACGACCACCAAAGGGGGAAGATGGACATGGATACCATGTACACCGCGATGGACAGGTTCACCACCGTCTTTGAGACGTGCAGATCGGCGGCGATCTCACCGAGGCAAGCTAGGGGTCGTTAGTATCGACGATGCCATGCATGTATGAGTGGAGCGGAGGGGTGAGATGCTAGGGGTATAGGTATGTGTATGTATAAGGGGAGAGAGAAGAGGAGAGAGAAGACTAACGATAGATTATCGCAGACCCCATGGGTGCCGCGCACGCAGCGGCAGCAACGACGATGGTCAACATCCACTTTACGCCATTGGTGTAGTAGTAGGGTTTTTCGACCTCTGGGACGAGCGACAGCCACGGGAATAACCCTCTCCGGGTTTCCTTCGGGACGGGGATGGCATGCCGAGGCCGCGTCGACGAGGTAGTGGACCGCACTGGGTGGACGGGGCCGCCATCGTCCCCGTCTTTCTCTCCTAGGTCGCCGCCGTCGTGGGCCTTCGACGGAACCGTAAGTGTGGGCGAAACGGGGTCGTCCACCGACTTCTTCTCGTCCGTTGTCGACGTCTCCCCGTCACTTAGACGCCTATGCTGCCGCTGCTGCTCTGATAGCCCAGCTGTGGGGAATAGCTCCTCTTCCTTATGAAACTCGCCGGACATGTTCTTGCTTGTGATTCTCTCTTCCTCTCTTATCTACCGTTCTATTATTACTGTGGCGAATAGCTACTTAAAACTATGGTGACCTGGATAGCTGTTGAGTGGGAGAGCCGTGAACAACCGAGATCGGGAGGGAAGGAGCTACGGACCTCGGCTTCTTATACAGTCTGGTTCGACTTGTATAGAGGTATAGCGAAGATAGTATGACAAATGGCCGTGCGTTAGGAGAGAAGCCTGGTCATAGAAAGTCCCAATCAGTGAGTATACTATGCCTTGTTGATAAGTGACTTGCTTTGCCGGTATTGGTTGCGATGATTATGCTGTCAAACCACTCGTTACTGCTGTAGAACAGCATCGTATCCGTCCCTTGCACCCTCGTGCATTACACACCACAGAAGTACACCACAAAATCAATGCCCACGACACCTCCGGCTCCCGGGGACACATGGGACATTCCTAACTGAGAAACCGAACCCCAGGGCTCAGTGTCACCAAACACCCCATTGGGACGCAGGCCCATCAAGATAGCAAACGCGGGAATAAGACGAAAGTACCCCGAACTTTTCCTCCTTGGGCCACGGATTCTGTGGGGACCCTTTATTCATTCGCGCGTTGAATGATGCTGACACTGCCTGTCTTGTGACTATTTGGTGGAGACGCCTGTGCATACCTAACCTACATACATGCGTAGCAGCCACCCCGGCCCCGGCCCTGATCTTGATTACACCTTGAGGGATCTCGGCACTTCGGCTCGGTCTTATAAGCGAGAGAGACGAGAGGAGGGGTTCCACGCCGTCCGGATCCTGCCCGCATCCCCGCCAACCATCACCACTAGCATCATACAATCTAGCTATGCCGTTTGTATCGGCCAAAGAGGTTCGCATTCCAGCGATTTGTGAACTAAGGGGCCGTGCAGAATTACGGGAGATTATCTTGCTCAATTGAAGGAAGAGAATACGTAATGTGGCATCTGTGCATCCTAGGATTTGGTAATCTGGGGGATAGTATTCCCGTCTTCGTTTTCCAGAGGGTTAAGGGTAACTTGTTGAACAGTCATTTGAGCTTCAACCCCTAATTTTTTTCGTACAAGATTACCTAAGATCCCCTAGGTTTGAGTAGTTACCATTATAAGGTGAGAACTTGGATTATTAATTGAGTGTTCGGCGTCAATGTTAAGTCTATGCTCTGCCTGGTCTATGCTGCGAAGTAAACAGTCCCTCGCTCTTCGGAATTAAGTGCGGCTGAATCTCTATGATTACAACTTAGGCCGCTCGGCAAAGAAAGCCGTTCTGTTAAGACTAATTTGTGATATGCGGTGTGCGTTATGCATTAGTCCTATTGGAATAAATGCGGTGAGCAATGCATACAGAATATTGCGTCCTGACGCTATCTACCCGTGTCAGACAAGAATGTAATTTAGATGAATAGAAGAAAAAAGGGGGAGGAGAGGGGATTAAAGCTATATAAAACTTATAAATTGTGGTGAAGGGATTTGGTCTCATCGATAATATAGTAAGGAGGGAAAAGTAGGGGATTGAAATCACATTGTAGCAACATCTATAGGAGCTTTTAAGAATCCAATAAAACAAGGAATTGCGTTATGGATATTCTTATCTAATGTATAATTTAGCAGTAAATATGTAACCATTAGAATATTGCTCACTTTATGATTTTATGAATCGAGTTTACTCGAATGGTGGTAGGATGTATACACTATAACTGCCTCCCGGCCGTACGCTTAACCTATTCTCTCAGCACTCAGAATGGCCATTATAACTAATTACCGCCTGCTATCGCAGTAATACGA
Source organism: Nemania abortiva (assembly GCA_022578505.1). Lineage (NCBI taxonomy): Eukaryota > Fungi > Ascomycota > Sordariomycetes > Xylariales > Xylariaceae > Nemania > Nemania abortiva. Next base: position 117,841 of record MU392674.1, read on the forward strand.
CTAGACGGGTCGCGGATAGGAAAAGGGAAGGTAGTTGCTCGAGGAGCTCCTCCACTAGGAGCTTCCTGTTTATGCATCGTCTATTGCCTGCCCCCAACTTAGCCAGTCAGGTTTCTGTCAACGTATTAACGAAGTGAATAAACACTCCCTAATCAAGTCGGCGCTACAACAACCCTCTCGGCCCATTCTTTATATGCAGCAACAGCGTACCTTCCCCCAACAACCAGCCCATCATAGTGTAATGGTAACACGCCCTGACAATGTTGGACTGGCGCCTTCGCCACCTTGTGGAAAGGCTATTAAGATCGATGGGAACGTGCAGGGAGCTCTTGGTTCGAATCCAAGGATGGGCTGACTTCTCTTCTTTTGTCCTTTAACATTACGAATGTTACTCGTAAGTATAAATAATATTTTCATGCTCTCTCTATTTCACACACTCAAGTACGACGAAGCAAGGAGGCATTCTTACATATTCATTCGATTAAAAATCTTTCTCTATAATTATGTTGCATATACAATGAAAATGAGGCAGTCCTATTTGATGTCTGTATATATATATATATATTTCATTACTTCCTACCCCGCCTGCACATATTCCAACTTAGAGAGCGGCAAATTTAAATACTAATAGATTCATAGGCAAACCGTCGGCCTGCGCAGGCTTCAGCCAGTCTCTCCTTCTTCTGTTTATGTACCTAAAGTATCGACAATGCATGGCTTAAAGCGTTTGACTATAGGAGAAAGACTGGCAAAGATCGTCCCAAACGGTCCTAATGGTAACGAACACATGAATATATAACACGAAGTGAAAAAAAGAATAAGATGTGTTTGATATTATGCTCCACTGTATCCGTACTTCGACTTCATGGAAGCCGGCGACGAGATGCTTCATTATCTGTATTGCTCATTGTTAAAGTGATGCTCGGAGATAGGATCCATATTAGAGGACCCAGTTCTCTGGTGGCCGGTAGCAGGCCCTGGATGTGGCTTCTCTGTACTTCCTGTGCTCTGGGGTGAAATAAACGACAAGGAGGGGGTTTCGCTCCCACGTTGGCTTCTGTCCGCGCTATACTCGCTAGGCGGGTAGATCTCAAATGGAGTTTTCTGGATCGAGTTCATCCGGTTCACGTCACCGTCGCTCTGCACGTCCGCTCCTGCGGGAAGCTCGACTTTGTGCGCCGACTCGCCGTGCAGCTCGGGCTTGTGCCGGAGCCACCCGTACTGCGCGTTCTGCGAGTCTGGGCTGTACATTGGCGGTGGCGAGCGCTGCTGCTTCATCAGCCCATCTGGGCTATGGGCTACCTCGGGAGGCAGCTCTGAGCGCGGCTGGTGCGACTGCTGTTCTTGCTGCTGTTGCCGGGTCCGCCTCTGCTTCCGGCGTAGGAAGAAGAACATGAAGATGGTCGCTGCTATTACCGGCACACCTATGCCGACTCCGACGCCGATGCCTGCCTTGGCGCCCGTCGAGAGACCTCCAGAGTGTGAACTGGACGAGGACGACGTAGCAGTGGGGAGCGCGGTCGGGTTGAAGGATATTGTCCCGCCGGCGCTTGTCGGGAGGAGCCCGATTTGATTTAGAGTAGGCTGTCCTTTGATGGGGTTCGAGATAAGGGCCGAGGCAGCGTCGCACGTGCAATCTTCGTGCTTGATCTCGACCTCATCCCCGTGATGAGCGCAGCCTGAGAATAAGTCGATGTCGTCTCCATCGCATCGCGCTAGAGCCACCCATTGTTGGTCGGGGTATCCGGCTTTGTGCGGGCACTTGGACGATGAGAACGTCGCGTCCGTGCAGCCGGTGATGTACGTCACGGATGCTATGTCCTAGGTTAGCTTTACGACTGGTATATGTATATAATACTATCCGACATACTGTCATTATCGTAGCATACATTCTCGGCTAAGCAAAAGTCTCCTTCGAAGCAACAGGCCTGTGTACCCGAGAGGTTTGCGTTACCACATGGGATGAAGCGCGGGTCCGATATCTGCCCTTCTCCGTAGAAGCATTCTCCGAATGAGATATAGAGACCTGGGTCATTCATCGTGGTACGTGAACTATTCTCTTAGGTGCGATATAGTAAAGAGGTGGGGGAATTGGGTTGAGTAACATATATAAATGAGCGGAAAGAAGGAAGGAAACGTGGAAAAGGGAGCGGAGGATGCGGCTCTGAAGAAACTCCATCATCACAATAGCATATATCGATCTTCTTACTTCACATGCAGATAAAGTGAGATCTTTTGGAGAATGGCGACCTCTTAATTTACCAACTACAGACGCCGCACGATGCTGATAGGTGGTGTTGGTTTACTCGCAGCAGGCTCGCAGTATGCCATAGTCTCATTAGGAAAAGATCCCCTCCTCCCACACTCAGCCCTTCTCCGCGAAAGGCGCAACTAGCGACGATCTGCTTATGTTGGGCAAGTGTATCATTGGCTCACGCTACGACATCTGGGACACTCCTCCGTAATCTAAATATGCATCTGTGTGTTGCCTATGCGAAATATTGGAGGGGGTGTTGAATTGTGCACGTTGGCGATCTGTCGGCTGGATTATGATGACGACAATGGCGGCGGCGGCGATCACAATGGAGGATATGACAGGACTATGGCGGCGAGGGAGGACTCATTTAGTTGTCTCCTATTGGGGGATTTGTTATGATTAGTCGATAGATTACTTTAGTATGATGAGGGAAATGTGATTTAGGACGATCTAGGCACGCTATCTAGTTAAGCACTTTGCAAGCGGGATACGTATTCGTAGTACAAGCAATATAGAAGAGGGCAGCGAAAAACTATAGATTAAAGTTGCTAGATCCGTGTCTGGTGTAGTAGCCTGGGCAAGTCTTCCTTCACGAGGGAGGCTACGAGTCGGCGCTATGGCGGAACTGATGGGAGTGGTCGTAGAAAGAGTATACCGGACATGCCTAGTGGCGATATTGTACGGTGTAACACCACAGCTATAGCTCATCTGGCCGGCCTCGTTTGATTGGCGCTGACAGCTCCCTGAAAATAGGATACTCGTCTCTAGTTGAGACCGGTAGGAGATTAAATCGAACGTAGGAGTCGATATTCTCAGGCTCGAGAGTGACAAAAGCTAGCGCTGCGTTCTTCTGTCTCGTGCTAATACGAAAGCTGCCTACAGGGAGGCGCACCTCTCTTTCATACGGCTCGGTGGTCACTGTGACCTGAATTGCGCCCTCATAGTATGCTTGTGCCGGAGACGCTGAAGTGATCTTCAGTGCTTCGACGGTCCCGTGATATTCGTAGTCGAGAGTCTCTACGATTACGCCAGATTCATTTAAGCGGATGGCAAGGTCCGACCATGTTCGCGGAATCAGGTACGCTTCTGGGCGTGTCCTAGTCAGATTTGCGATCGTTGGAGTGGTACTGAGCCAATTAGTAGGAAGCTGAACCAAGCTGCCATTGGTCACATCGATGAATGAGACAGAGCGGCTCATGGGGTTTCGATAGTCAGTGAGGATAATGTCGTCATCACTAGCGATGAATTTCTCGATCGCGGTTTCAACCTATATTATATGGTCTTAGTAGGCATCGATATCCTCTTAGTCGATTTACTACTCACTGTAGAATAAACTTCATCGAAGTTCTCCAGGGCGATGTCAAGAATAGCAGATACCATCGTGAGTGCAGTCGATACGCGCCGTTGGAAGTGTTGGTCTGCGAGACGGATGCCACGAACTTCGTTAAGGATACCTATCGCCTGCATTAAGCCGAAGCTATTACGTCCAGCTTTTGCATCGCTTCCCGCCTCCAAGAGTGTGATCCCGGGAACATCGCTCCACGCCATGGTGAAGTATGATTCCCATCGAAATCCGGCAGCTTCTAGTCGTTTCGCGATACCAGATGCGAAAAGATTCTCCGACATATTTCGGATATCCTCATGTGTATTGAGATTCTTGCCAGCCGCGATTAGTGCATCCACTGCGATAATGACAATCAGCAGACAATCCAGCAGTGACGAAACACGGAATTCTCTTACTGCCATGTTTATAGCGGCCATCGGTCAGACGAGTTCCAGTGAACTCATGCATATCAACGGCAATATGAGGCGAGAATGAGCTTAGTAGCTGCTTGATTGACCGGGACTGCCACCGAGCGAGTTTCGTATGCTCGCGGTTGGGGTCAAGATTAGACGCGAGATCGCGTTGGAAATAAGACACGCCATCGGGGTTATAGCGAGGAAACAGAAGGATGTCCATTCTTTCAAGGAGCGATGTCGTCCATGTTTCATTTGAATCTAGTTTCCCAAGAAGAGCCAATACAGCCTGATCACCGGCTGGCTCATTGCCGTGAACGCCTCCCTGAATCCAGACCCGAAGCTTCTTGGCGTTCTCATTGCTTGGTGCTTGCGAATTTTGCGATAGATACACGTATGGGAATGAACGACCTTCTTCAGATGTGAAATCGGCTAGGCGATAGTCGACCCAGTCGTTTCTATCGGTGATTGATCGCAGGAACTTGTCTGACCGTATCCGGTAAGTGGCTTTCTTAAATCTGTTGAATGAGTTCACTTACCGAGTGTCGCATCATCTGTTGGGCCATCTGTGCCATTTTTGAAGCCGTCGAGTACGCTTTGCGGGTTCAAGAAAGCTGGCGATAGGAGCACGTCATCTGTGTCGGGGAAATGAGCGGCGACGAGATCCTCGTCCTTCTCTACGGGAGCATGGTTTTCTCCGTACTGGGTTGCGCTGACGTACGGAAGCCAAACCTGGAATACGTGAAGAACCGCCAATCGGGCGGAATTCCGAAGCATCATGATTCACGCTTGAAGGCCATGCTCATCAAGTACAAGCTGGCTGTTTCTGGGTATGAATTGGGTAAATGAGTTCCAAGAACCTACCTCTTGTGGCTTGGAGTAATTTAACATTGTCTCATTATGGTCGTAACTTAGCTCATGTGGCGGTGCTAATACCACGATAGTGTTTAGAGCAGGAGGCGCTATAGTGAACCGCGAACCTACTAAGTACCTACTTTTAACCTACCTAGGTAACTATAACATCAAAACAGTTACCCGCCCAGACTAATATCGTCTCCAGGCTTATAGAAGGGGGTCCTGGCCCTTTAGCCCGGGTTTTTAATTAGCAAATTGTATTAGCAAATCTTAAAATAAAGATTATATTTATAAATAAATATAGTAACTATTAAAATAAAAGTAGCTTATATAATTGTAATTTTTATTTAAAATAATAATTTATTATATAATAAGTTTATTATTTTTAACTTTTAAAAAACTATTAAATTAGCTAATTATATAAATTTAAAGTTTTTTTTTATAATATTTTTATATTTAAATTATATATAAAATATATTAAGCAATAAAAATTAATAATTTAAATAATTTTTTAAAATTTTTATTTGT